>SDVV010000327.1:0-33611 GCA_016164225.1 Gammarus roeselii | reverse complement strand
TTGACGCTGCTCTGATGTGCTTTCCCGCCCTTGGCATCCCGCTGTCGGGATGGTCGTGGGTGGGGGGGCCCGGCCATTATGACGCGGCGGGGGTAAACCAGTGAAAACTGTCGGGCCCTGCTGCTGACGACGGTTCCTCGGTGCATTCGGGACCCAGAGTGTAAGTTGAGGGGCTACCGGCCGGACCCTTTAGCACAGAAGGGCTAAGTTGTGTGAGTGTGAGCGTGTGAGGGTGTGAGGTGCGCCTTGCCGTCGGCCACCCCCCTTTCTGGGGGATGCGGCCTGGTGTCTGTATCTGTATCTGTAAGTATAAAGTGGATGTTATGATCCAAATATACGCCCTCCATCACCTGCACATGCCATGACATACCATTTGTTTGTTCATGAGAGAAAATAATAGGTATGCTACCAATAATTTTCATATGAGACATAAAATAATGCCAAATATGTGCGGAATATATTGCATTTTTTCATTATTGTGCAATGAGGGCTGCAATGCTGACCCGAAACCACTGTTTACATTGGATTTCAGTATCACGCATTTCTAGTGTCCGTATGGGCGCTGGGTCTGTTATCCACATATGACTGAAAAGAATCTAATGTCGCTGAGAAACCGTTGTATATCGTTGGGTTTGTAGAGTGACACTGACTTGGGTCCCGCGGTACGTCATAAGTGACGCATGATCCTCTGTTGCAAGCAAGCAAAGCTCATTGCCCATCCCCGATGGTGTCTTTGTAATTGCTAGGTACATGTGACGATGTGCATCAAGTCTTAACCAACAACCCCTTTGTATCGTTGTAAACGGTGACGTAGTACCTGAGGACGTCATACGTGACCCGTAATAATCTGCCTGCAGGTGTGAAGGGCTGTACAGGGACAGCTTACTTCAAAACCTAACATCGAAGGAGCCAGCATAGACGGTATGGTCATATAACTTAACAAGTGTTTTTTAATTTTGTTGATAAAGTTGCAACTGTCAACAAATCGATATCTGTTGACAAATTTTTATCTGTCAACAAATTTGTGTCAGTCGACAAAATTATGTCTGTCAACAAAATTGTGTCTGAGGACAAATTTGTGTGTTGACCAAATCGATGTCAGTAGACAAATTGATGTCAGTCAACAAATCGATGTCTGTTGACAAATTTGTCTCCGCAAATTTGTGTCTGTCAACAAATTTGTGTCTGTCAAAAAATTTGTGTCTCAAGAAATTTGTGTCTGTCAAGAAATTTGTGTCTGTCGACACATTTGTGTTTGTCAACAAATTTATGTCTGTCGACAAATTTATGTCAGTCGACAAATCAACAAATTTTACGTCTGTGACAAATTTGTGTCAGACAAATGTGTCTGTCAACAAATTTTTGTTTGTCTACAATATGTTACTGTCAACAAGTTTATGTCAGTCGACAGATTTGTCTCAACAAATTTAGGAACGAGGCCAGGGCTCACTCGGACAGCAAATTCAGTACGTCTGCGCAATTGCCGACCACATCTGTGGCTCTGTAGAGGCAGTGGGTCACTAATCCACTGGCAAGATGGGCCGCCTCGTACTGAATCTTATCTATCAAATAGGTGCGAAGACCTTTTAGGTCTAGTGGGGCGAGAAAGTGCTGTACGGAGCTCAGTGGCTCTAGTGCCTCAGTCGAGCAGAGGCGCACGAATGAATAATGGGGTTGGACAGACCTCGCTTATATAGGTAGGGAAGGGGTTGGGGGTTCAGCCGGCCTAGACCGCCGGGCGAGGCCGGCCGCCATTTTGGAACCAAGCGGAGTCACGTAGCCAGCTTTGGTCAAACAGGAAAACTCGGAAAAGTCAAAGAATTGGAAATTTTTCGAATTTCCGAGGAAAAGTAGAAAGACACAAAGGTCTAAATCAGTCAAAAACTACTCTCAACGAATGTTATCAAGATTCTCTTGCAAATACGTCTCTGTACTGTTTCCTCATCAAGATTCATTCGAAAAAAAGCAGAAGCGCAATGCTAACCTATGGCTCTTTTGAAGTGGAAGAGAAAGCGGAACAATGCAGGCACTGTGCCATTCAATCGGCACCACAGATACAGTAGCCTCACCAGCAATTCGACTCCATTTATCCACCCCTCTTCAGGCGCTCAGATGCTACACCGTCCAAGCCAGTGGCTTCCCTGGTTTCATCACCTCTCCCGCCTCCTACACCTTTTCCATCACCTCTCTCGCCTCCTGCACATCGGCATCCGTACACCACCACCCACCGAAATGTCAGCCTCTCTGACATCCTCAACATTATCCCCCTCTCTTACCCTCATCGCCTCTTCCCAAGATATCTATCTCGTTGTTCTTTTCAAAATTTTGGCGCAAGTGTCGGCCCCACCTGCATCAGCGTCTATCTTGGCTCTCCTCACCAACCGCTTAAATTTTTTACTTTTCTTTCTATAGTTATCATTAGTCACCACCGACCTCGCTCGCAACCACTGCCTTTAGAGCACTTCTCTTCTAGGCCACCGCCAGTTTGACCTCTTCCTGCCACCACTCGCAGCCCTTCCTTTTGCATCCGCACACCACACATTTCCGCTCATCTCAACTACTCAGCTCCTAACATTTTCCATCCTTCCTCAACATTTCTCAGGTCATGACCTCGCACGTTGTCATATTCATTTCCTCAACGCCTGCAGGAAATCCTCAGCTCTGCTTCCACAATCAGTTCACTTTTTTGTTATCTCTCTTCCTCTTCTGTTCCTCTCCCACTTCTGCTCCCATGTTAATCTTTCTTCTACAAGAAGATGATCAGAAATTCCTAACGCTTGCCTTTCAACACCCGCACATCCAACGAAATCCATCAGCGCTCTCTCCTCCACTGCACCAAGGGCCATCCTTCCCCATGTGTACTTGTGGATATCTCGCTTCTTGAACACGCTGTCTCCAACCACCAGCTCCTGCTCCATGCACAAACCTATCAGGTTCTCACCACAGTCATTCCTACTAAAAACTCCATACCTCCCTACCATATTCCTACCACTGCATCTGTAACCCTCGCATTTAGGTCACTCAGTACAACCACCTTGTTCTGAGTTCACTCACTCAGGTCAGTGCAAAATTGCTCCCTCTCCTCCTCCCTGCTCTAGCTGAATGGTCCGTAATCACTTACAATCACCCAACTTTTCATACCCAGCTTGACGTTTACCCCCATAAATCTTGAGGACACCTCCTTCCACTCGGCAACGCTTCATTCACAACCGATCACTCAATATCAATACCACCTCTATTGTGCCCAAAATTCCTTCACGTCCAACTTTCTTTCATTTAGAACGCCGAACTCACATATGCCCGTACCTTTCATCTTCGTCTCTCTTAGCGCTAACACATCAAATTTCTTCCGCACAAATATCTTTCCAATCTTTCTCCTCTTTGCTTCATTACAGTGGATGGGATGCGCTCAGCCTCTATTAGTCGCCTTCTATGACGCGCAAGGGGTTACGGTAGCAGGACTCTAAATCCCTCGCCACGGAAGCAACTGTAGAAAGCAATTGCATCCTATAACCCGTTGAGGAAAAGATGAAACAGAGACAGGAAACAAGGATGTCATGCATGAAATTTACACTCAATGTAGAATATCTCACGCATTCCAACAGCAGGAATGGGAAGAAAAAAAAATAAAGAGTTGTAGAAAAGGGTTGCACGAAAGAAAATGTGTAACTTTACTTTTGTTAGCTACTCAAAATGAGAACAGTTGGGTCCGGTGTGCAACGACTATTGACACAGACTAAACATAACATGTAAATGAGGTAAATATAGGTCGTCAAATAAATTGAAGACGGGGAGAAAAAGAGATAGCGAAGGGTAAAGAAGTAGAGAGTCTAAAGGGAAATAGGAGCTATCAACCCCCCCTCCTCCCTCCCTTTGAGGAATGAGGGAAGAATAGTCGTAAGTGATTAAAGATAACGCCACCTGCTATCGGAGGTGGACGGAATAGTTTCCAGATACACTTTTCCCTAACTTTCTACGAGGAGGTTTTGGACGCAATCCTATGACAATGTCTCTATATACCTCATGCTGCCCAATACTGACTGACATGAACTGTCGGAATGATTGATCTATTCTGAATGAATTGCTTTGCTCGCTCGTCCAGAGCGACTTCAAGCAACAACCACTCACCTCAACGTCCGAAAGCTGTGAACGTAATTCAAGCTTGTCGTGCTCGAGGCGAGACACCTTTGCGATAAGCTCCTCTGCGGTGGTGTTGCGTTCACCCAAGTTCTGGCGACACACCGACAAGGGTAACATGAGTAAGACATCCATAGTCTAGAGGATCAAATTATAAAAGGGTCAGAACAGATGACACTAAATGCTCGAATGATGTCTTGAAATTATTGATTAAAATAACCCGGTTGACAGGAAATATTCGTCAGGAAAATTTATCAAATCAATCTTCGGTACAGGCATAAGGTGACATTCATTAAAATGTTACTGAAATGATCACACAGTACATACAAAATCACCCCTACTGCTAAACCAGATCTATCATGCATCAGTTGTTCAGTTGCTGCAGCTGACTCACTCCTCTGAGGGCCTTGAGGTTCATCTCGAGCTCTGCGTTCCTGATCTCAGCGTTGGCAAGATCCTGCTGCGCCTTCTGCTTGGACTCTGTGGCCTGCTCCTTTTGGCGTCTGAGCTCGGCCAGCGACGCCTGGCAGGCGGCGAGGCGCTCCTCCAGCTGACGCCTATCGTTATCGGTGCGGGACAGCACGGACTGCGACTGCGTGAGGAGGAAGTGAACGATTGATGAGTGACCAGGGTTGCTTGCAGAGAAAGGTCAGTGTCATTAGAGCGCCGAACGTCACATTAGATATTAGTGGTGTATCAGTGCAATCTGGCGGAGGGAGGGGCAAACAGTTCAAGCGGAGAGCGGGGTTAATACTGAATAAAGTTATCTTGTTGTTAATGCCCTTACCCGATTGAGCTCCTCCTCGAGGCCACTGGAGGCGGCTACCGTCTCCTTCAGGGACCGGTTCATGCCGCTCAGCTTGTCCTTGAGGTCAGACTCTGAAGAGGCAGCGGCTGCGATGCGGGCGCGCAGCTCCTCCACCTGCGGGGGGCAAGGACAACATTAAGGGGTGATGGAGGGTGCCGCATTACATGCACGCACGATAACAATCCAAATTTGTTCTACTTTAGTCTATTTCCGACAAGTATACCTAAACAATAAACGGTGAAGACGCCCACACTCCAAGAAAGTTCAAAACATAATCTACACGATCTATCGGTATTGGTGGTGTCGGTACCGACGGTATTTTTATATATTTGTGTGCCAATTTATCAAAATACCTCTAACACCTTATGAAGTACAGCTTGTCTCAAGACGCCTGTACAACTTTTTATTCATAGGAGGAAAGTAGGGGGTTGCAAGGCGTTTTTGCAACGAGCTCACGGCCAGAATGTCTAACGGACTTACAGGTGAAATTGAAAAACGTAAAGGATGGAGAGAATTGGAATTCTTGCTAAAAGTGAACAGGGATCCCTCAGTTAAGCTATCATTTTTAGAAAATGATTCCAAATTTGAGTTAAACCTTGTGATTAGAGAGTTGGAAATGTTAACACATAGAACCACAAATGCAAAGAAATATATTGTTTTCCCAGATATCAATATTTTTAACAGTATTACTTCCAAATATCAATATTTACAGCATCGTTATCTCAGATATCAATACTTCGAACATCTATACTTCAAAATATCAATATTTACAGCATTGTTATTTCAGATATCAATATTTCCATGTGTCAATATCAACATTATCATTACCCCAGATATAGATATTTCAAACATTGATACTTCCAAACATCAATATATACACTAGTCATCCCATATTATAAATACTTCGAACATCAATATTTCCAAGCATCAATATTGGCAGCATCGTTATCTCAGATATCGATATTTCAAACTTTGATATTTTCAACTATCGATTTTCCCAATATTGAGATTTTAAACATTGAAATTTCGAAGACCGATGATATGACCAACATTGTAATTAGACTAGGTCAAGAGGGAGATTGCCCTCGATTCTTAACGAGGGGAGGCGAGAGGACATCACCCCCTGCACTCCCCCGGAGGGGGCCCAAGTGCGCCGCCGGTGTATTACGTATGTTTCGGTGGACTGGATGTTGGTTCAAAAGTTGATAGCAGGAATGGGCCGGACCCACAATCATGTTCAACAAATGTGTCCGCCCTCCATCAAGATGATGTTTGAGAGGAAGGACTTTGGTTTCTTCATGCAGCTGTGGAATGGGTGCGGTCAGTGTACAGTCCATTGCGATGCCTAAGGCCGTGTTCTGTACTCTTTGTAGGGAGTTAATGCGTGTGAGTGCAAGGTAAGAGGTCCAGGCAGTGGTGGCGTAGGATAGGATGCGACTGAAAGGTGATGCCATATATTTCTCTGAGAGTCCGTAGGCAGTTGTAGTAGATGTCGGGTCACGTTCAGGTTGTGCTTGGCTTTAGTGCTACTGTTGTTTGTGGGAGGTTTAAACGTCATTCCTGTATCATATGTTCCACCAAGTAAAGTGGTAGTGGGACTATTGGGCCCGGGAGTGTGGTTGAGTGTGACATGGGGGTAGGTGCGATGTTCACTTTTATCTGGTGTTAATAATGTGAGGGATGCCTTACTAGTGGAAGCATTCATCCTGTTGTTTAGCAACCAGACTCCAAAACAGTTCAGGTGTTGCTGGAGGTGTGCTGCTGAGGTCTCGTATTAGTCGGATTCAGATAATTCGGTAAAAGAATGGAGGCCTGATAGACTTGCGGGTGATGTCTAGTGTGGTCATAAGGTTGTCTACGCGTAGGCAACAAGTCGGGTCGGTATTCTTATTTTTTCACCGGAAAACGGCGTTCAATAGAAATGTTGATGACGTGGTTGAAGGAAGGATTGTTGATCACGTTTCTAGTAGAGAAATAGTACTGAGGCAAGAGTTAATGTCGTCAAAGAGGAGGTTCGTTAGCTATTGCATTCAAGGTCTCGATGGGAGTGGAACGGAGAGCGCCGGTTCAGATGCGCATGGCGTTGTTTGCAATGATCGAAATGAGTTCGAGATTGGTTTTGGCAGCTGGATTGTCAACAGTAGCTCCATATAAATGACTAACATCATTTACATCAGTCTCCCAACGTTATTGTGGGTATGTTTTCTCTAGTAGCTCCATGGTCAGGGCGTGAACATAATGATGTTCTTTACAAAATCCTGCCGTGTCCAGATCGACAAAAATGTCAATGATGTTACCGAGAGGATATTTCCTGTCGATTTTCCGCCGTAGGGCTGCAGTGTGAGGTCACCAAGTGTGTTTAGGATCTAACACGAGACCCGCAAATTTGATGGAGTCTTCGTACACTAGAAGTGTGTGGTGTGGCGTTATTGCTGGCTCTTCATGTAGATCGAGAATGAGAGTAAAACGCATGGTTTTCGATGACGAAAATCGGAATCTGTTCAAGAAAGCCTAGTTCCTGAAATGTTGAATACACTTCTGGAGTTCATGCTGTGCTGCAAGGCAAGGGTGTTTGGTAGGTTTTAGAAAGTCGTTCACGTATTGTGCAGAGAGCAGTCTCCCGTCATGGGTGAGGAAGAATTACAGCAAGGGCGCTCTCCAAGGGGATACCCATTTCCTGGGGATAAAATGGCGACTGAGTATCACCGATCTGGACCGTAAAGGTGCAATTCTGCAGAAATTGGTGGGTAAAACGTGGTATAAGGTCTCTCTCAGGCCCTTGCGGTGAAGATCTTTTACCGCAATCGAGCATGACGGATGGTGATGGCCAAAAAATGGATCATGAAAAATGGATCATGAAAAATGGATCATGATGGACTCTTATAAAATGTGCTTGACCATGATGAACTCTTGTGAACAAGGATGGACTACGATGTATCCTGACGGAAGATTATGAGTTGGGATAAATTCTGTTGAAACCATGATGGATCACGGTAGACCAAGAGGTCAAATTGGACCATTATGGACCAAGGTTAACTCCCCGATGGATCGTGATTGCCCATTATGGAATGTGATGAGCTATGATGGAGCATTGTTAACCATGATGGGCTATATTGGATCTTGACGGCGATGATGTGCCTGATGGATCCTTGCGCACACGGTGTTACAATGGCAGTGCTTGTTGTTTTGCAGCACAATCTTTCTCATGCAATTCTTACGTTCCTCATTTAATTTTCTAATCATGCACTTCATTTAACTTCTTTTCCTGTTTGTTGCAGGATGTATATTATTCATTCATTGCTTGCCAGTATTACTGAAGTGCTTGGTTACAGAACCACTTATCACAATTCACTCATCAGACTTAGATTAATTGAAGCTACTGCCTGGGTGAGTAGTTTTGATTTGATTTGAAACTCATTTCCACCAGAGCCTCAACGTGAGTCATAATAGGCTCCCCCGTAGGGCTCGATGATCATTAATTCCAGTAGACTCGCACGCCTAAGTGTGCGAGGGGAAAACGAAACAACGTTTTCAACGTAAGAAAAAAGTGAAAGTTTTAGCAATGTCAGACGCACGCTGGTGAGCAAAAGAAAAAACTCTTTCTCGAAACGGACCTCCGCTTCCAATCCTTTAGAACTTAAAGTGTGATATGTACGCACCCTAGTACGTACAGGTAGCATCGTCGAGATTAGTACAAGGTCAGTGGGTACACGGGCAAATTCAGCTCCGACAGCAACGCAACACAATATTTACAGCTACGCGGTTTAGTTGTATAAATACAATTTATTCATTTAGGTAAGATAAAGACTCGGATAAAACAAAACGAATCCTCGCCTCCAACCCCTCAGAACCTCATGAGTTAGCTATATGTCCAAACGCCAGTGCGCACAGATAGTATCGTCGAAATTGGTTCAAGGTTCACGGCTACTCGGACAAAGTCAGCTCCGACAGCAACGCAACACAATATTAACAGCTACGCGGCCTATTAGATTGTTAGTACAACTTCTTTATTCAGGCAAGATAAAGACTCAGACAAAACGATTCCCCGCCTCCAACCACTCAGATCTCCACGAATAACATGCGCACAGCCAGTAAAGTCGAAATTGGTACAAGGTCTATGGCTTCACGGATTAGATAGACTCCAACTGGGTGAGTTGTTGTGTTATATTAGCTAATAATTTTTCCCTAGATAGGAACCTTCAATTGTAAGTATTTACCATAAATTTTCATGCTCTATTCATTTTTTTTAACCACTTATTGCTTGTAATTATTCCTTATATTTTTGTAACCACAGATCCATTGAAGGCACGGAATTGATATCACCTGTATGGGCCTAAACGCGTGAAACTAGAATGAATTGTAACATCTATTCAATTTTGCATACCATCATTATTTATAATCTTGCCGAATCTTATTTGATTGATTTTGGTTCTTACCTTAATGAGGGATGCTTAAAGCATTTAACTTTGATTCAGTGGATCTGCTGGAGGCGCTTGTTTGACTTCTACTCAGCCGCACTACTATTTAATTGCCTGAAAAGGCTCATTATTTAGCTTATTTGGCATGCGTTAGTTCTTCCAAGTTGTCATATGCATTTCCTTGATTTTGATGATGATTTATTTATATTTTATTCATTTTTTCAATATTTATTTTATGTTTTGTTCAAAACTGCTATGGCATTGTTTGTTTAATCACATTACCTATGATTTGCCTATGAAAAAGTTGCCTGTTTCTTTCAATGTTCCTGTGAGGGAACTTAACATTTTTTTAATTGAATTGCTAGTGAGTGAGATAATTGCTGTTATATATTGATTTGCCTGCGCTTTATGTTTGGAGTCCAGTTTGGTTTATTTGGCCTTCAAATGTCCCTTGGTTTTTCTCGCTAATTTGGTATTTATTTAATTCTAAATTACGACCCCAGTATTCTCCCAATGGCCTCACGAACCTTTCAAGGTTAGTCCGATTATTTATTAGTGTCTTCATATTTTTGCCTTGCAGTGCCTATGCTTTCTTCTCTTCTGAGGTCTGCTACCGTACGTCTGCCCATGCTTCTAATTCCGTAATCCATGCTCCTAATTACAAAGCCCATGCTCCCCGTTCTCTCAACTCCATGCTCTCAATAATCATAATGTCTCTATCCTAAGTCCTAATCCTAAGTCCTGAAGCTAGCCACTCACAATAGTACACACTGGTTAGCAGCTCCTCAACTGTACCACTCACCTTCATTGCGGAGTACACTTCTTTGGATCACTTTCTTTCATTTCCATTCTATTTCCACCATTGATAAGAGACATCCTTTGAGACACAAGGACAACGAGTTTGTCCGACCCGCGAATTGTGTAGCCCGGCTCCCATGGATGGCCCGTGATGGACTATCATGTACCATGACAGACTATCATGGGATGTGTTGAGCCATGATGGATCATTCATTATGGCCCATGATTGACCCTAATGGACCATAGCGGACTATCACAGATTACGATGGACCAAGGGACCAAATACGCATCACCGTTGAGGGTTGACAGTCTTTGGATGTACGAGACTCTAGCTAATAATAGCTAAAGCACATCAACGCGTCTTCGTATTCTTGTTTGATTTGATATAGGATTATTCGTAAGTGAAATAACAACAGACCACGCTCCATCACCGTTCTCGACATTTCGACAGTGTCAAACTCAATTTTGAACACAGCCTTCTATATTTTGAACACACGAATGACTGTCAAACTTGTGTATCTCAGCAACATTCAAATTTGAGTTGCCACGTAGGATCCCAGCTCGAACTTCTTCTACAGTATGGTTGCCGCATATTCTCCATCCACATGTCAGCAAGCAAGTGTTTTGTCGGCTTTTATTGTTGTAGGCAGTCTAGCCACAGCGTTGGCTATCAGAAGCAGTCAATGTCCGCGTTGGACGTAGGAAACAATTTTTTTTAAAATCATTTTATCCCTTACCAACGAACTTCAATCCCGTCTGGATGAGTTCAGGCCCTTCTGAATAGTTTCAAACACATTGGCTCTACCTAGTATTTTTTTGAAATAAATAATTTTACTGATATATAGAATTGGGACTTTCATTCTAAAGAGAATCACATCAACCCCAAATCTCTCTATATTTTCATCAGGATGGATTTTTCTTCTTACAATTTACTCTTTTTCATTTTTTTATAATTTTTTTTACTTATACGAGGAAGTACAAGGAAATCTACATGAAACTAACTGCAACGAGATTCTAATAAAATATAAGTCACTTGTCAAGACGGATTTGCCTTGTAGCTGCACGCCTTATATGACAGAGCCGGTGTGGGCGAGTATTGCTATTGGTCAGATAACCGATCATGAAATATCGATACTTGGACAAGGAAATTTCGTCATGTAGGAGATATACTTTCGCATATGACCCCATTGTTAAATTTTCCGCTCCTTCCCTTGGTGAGGTTTATTTTACGCTTGAAGTGCTTTCCCAATAAATAGAGAGGATTCGTTGATATTTTTCTAAATAAAACAAAACCTGACTCGTTCTTGTCCATTTTTATATGAAATATAATTATCTCCAAATTCAGGTTTTCAGGTCTGTGTCTGCTAGACTTTCTGTCCGCTAATTCGATACGATAAGGCGTTGTGCCCCCTGCTATCCGCAATATGAATGCTGTAGAAATATCAATTTGAAATTTTTACATTTTTGTCGGTCATTATAGGGAATCGATAGAAATTTGCGTAGCAGTACATTTGTAAATTTCGCGCCACCAACCTTGGCCTTGAGGGCGCCATTCTGGTCCTCCAGCACCCGCACAGACCGCTGGCCGGCCTCGCTGTTGCTCTTCAGGTTCTGGGGGCACACAAGTGACAGGTAATAAGCGCAATGGACGCCTTCAAGCCGGAAACAATAATTGCTATGTCGAAGACACACAGCATTACCCATACTCACTGGTCTGTACCTGGCCCGTTGTTGAATGATCCCTTCCTCCACTGGAAACTGCCTTTATACTTTCTGGATCGAAGCAGCATTGCAAAACTAAGAATACGTGGCAAAATTCCCGTAAACTTTCAGAAAGTCTGAATATTTCATATTAAACAAAAATATATAAAATATGATTACAGAGTTAGAACAGAATAAATACATATACGTAACTTGTACCATATTTTTTTCATTTTCTAATGAACTTCAACACTTCCATAATTAAAAAGATCAAAATGTTGAATGAAAATGATAAAATGTCATAAGAAATATTACCTCAATCCCGAGAAAAGTTCAATAAACGTAGAATTAAAGCCATAATAGTCGAATTGATTCAATAGCACATCATTCTAATGCACAATTCAGGCTCCCAGTCCTCTTTGAGCTTGCAATTACTTGGCCACATTTGAACAAGTCTCGCTATTTATTTTAGTATCAAGAGTGTCTTCTGTCTTCTGCAAAGGCATAGTTTCGAGCTTTATTGTTTTGTATTCTTGTCGAGTGTGAGAGTGAGGAAGGTTACTTTGAAGACTGAGTTACAACCTAACTTTCAATCACCCCACCCATTTATATGCTAGCAATCAGATTACATATACTTTCTTTTCCATTTAGTAAGAGTCATAATGTTAGCATAGCGCTTCTGCTTTAATTCGAATAAATCTTGACGAGGAAACATTACAGACGTATTAGAGAGAGAATCTTATTAACCTTTGTCGGAAGCAGTTTTCGACAGATTTAGACCTTTGTGACTTTCCACATTACTCGGGAATTTCGAAACTCTCCAAGTTTCTTGACTATCCCCGATTTCCAAGTTTTGACCAAACATGGCTGCTCGGACATAGTTGTCCTTCAGATACAAAATGGCGGTCGGAGCGCCTGGCGGCCAGAGCCGGCTGCATCCCTCCCCCCTTCCCCTGCACTATATTGTAACTTTTGTTTTCTCGATTCTCTCAATGAAAAGCTATTTTTCTGTAATGTAGTAAGAGCCTTAGTGTTGACATGCGCTTCTACTTTTTATTCGAAGGAATCTTGATGAGGAAACCTTACAGAGACAATTTTGAGGGAATGTTGATAACATTCGGCGAAAGTAGTTTTCGACCGTTTTCAATATTTTAATGTGTCAACATTTTTCGAGAAATTTCAAAATTGTGTTCTTTTTCGAATTTTCTCGACTTTTTATGTGTTCGACTTTTCGACGAAATTCGGCGTTGCTATTTTCTGCAACTTTATTCGACGATATTCGGTGTTTTATGTCTTCCAACCTTTTTCGACGATCTGAACACTCTCCCGCCCTATATAAATGAAGTCTACCAGATCGGAAGAGCATTCATAAGGGTCGGAGAAAAGCGGCTTCCTCTCAGAAAAACTGAAGCAACTTCCAGCATGGGGCTTAAAGCAGGGGGTTCAGATTTTCAGATTCGGTGACCGTTGTTTTTTCACGATAGCAGGGGGAGGCTTTATTACTTTACAGAGAAAATGCTTCTCATTGAGAGAATCGAGATAACAAAGATAATATTCTCTGCCATTTCGTAAGAGCCAGTGCTAGCATAGAAAATACCATCATGTAGCGCAAGCTGGCCTATGCCAGAATTGCACAGAAATTGGATGGATCGGCTGCATCTTAATCAGAGTGTTCTCAAAGAAGAGCTTGTCGTGTAAGGAATGACAACACATATGTATGAATGGGGGTAATGACTGTAATTATAGGCAAATACAAGTATTGCTTGATGCCAACAACAGCAAATATGCTAGCTCATAGTTGCCAAATAATATGCCGGCCTAGAGTATGAGAGTGAATAAACAGCCAAGTGGTGGCAGTTGAATCCTAAATACAGAAGGATCTACAACGTGTAAAATAGCTAATATGGAAACATTGCAGTACATTGAGTAGGATACCGTAAATATATACCAAGTAATCTGCCGTAATTCTTATCCTGAAGCCGTAGCGTTCAGTACCTCCTAACGATATCATGGTAATCTAAACACGTACCCTATAATATGTACAAAAGTTTCTGGCATTAGCTAGCGTAATGTCACAAGCCTTTGAAGCGAGAGAGACTGTCTGCCTGGTTCTGTATGGGACACAAGGTTGATTGGGCTTTCCCAACACGTGGGGCGACTTCCAGAACTCTATGGAGATGATGTCTGGAAGGGGAACCTCACGCGTCCAAGCGATAGATGAGGCATACTTTCTGACGTCGTGAGCTTTAGGAAAAGCATTCGGTAAGGAATCATTGACGAGAGAGCCGATGTAATGCTCAACCGATGACGCTTTAAGCGGTTTGCCTGAAGAAGAATGGACGAACGAATGATCATTGTTCGACGGACACCGTGCTACCTAGGCCCTGAATGCAGTCATGGGGACCGGTTATGTGCTCGAGCATTCGGTAGTAGTGAGGTGATAGAGATGAGCGGTGGGGTGTGGTTGTGGGCTTGGTCCCTGTATAGGAATTTGTCCGCGGTCAGTATGAGAGCGCATGAGGGGTTCTTGGAGAAGTTAAACCCCGTGCGTGACATGACTGCATTCTCAGAGACCCTGTTCCCTGCTGCGAGAGCGACGAAAAACAGAGCCTTCTGAAAGAGCGTTAATACTGACGTCGCCTGAGTATTGAAGCAAGGAGAAGCGAGCATGTTGAGGACAGGTTCTAGCCTACACTATGGCACGAAACGCCTTTGCGGCGGGTTTTCGTGAAACTGCGCCCTCGTCAGTTCCTTAAAGATCGACTCATGGGTCGTGATCCCAAAACCGTGCAAGAAAGACAAATGGGGCGCATTCCTGTAAGCCAACACGGTACGAGTGTGGTCTGGTTGGTGGAATGCCCCTTTGAGACGCGCAGCCACGCCTGGAAGCGAGTCCAGACGCCTTTGTATTGGGTCGATGACCGGTGCGTGTTGACCAGGGTGTATGCCTGCGATCTAGTGAACTTGATCGTAAAGACTCTCTGCAGAAATTGAATGCGCGATAACGCAAAAAAGGTCTTCATGTTAGAGGGACCTCCTTGCCCTCGACGCGCTGGGACACGTCGTGGCCGAGCGAAATCTCGCGGAATGACGCGACGACCTTGGGCCACCACAACGCGTTGTCGTGGTCAGGCACCACGAGGACGCCGATGTAGCGGTACGTGTCGAGCTTGCGGAGCACCTGGGGGATCAGGTTGTGTGGAGGGAAGAGGTATATTTCCGTCCTCTGGTTCCAGTCGGACTGGAGAGAATCCACTGAAGCTGCTCGCGGGTGACGATACGGAGCTGCAAATAGCGGAAGCTTGTGGGTTCCCGGATGCGCGAAGAGGTCTATTTGCATGGCACCGAGCAGGATTAATAGGCGGGCGACGTGAGAGCTGGTTGGAGACGTGAGAGCTGGTTGGAGACGTGAGAGCTGATCGGCCCGGATGTTCTGCGATCCGCGAAGGTAGGTCGCGAGAAGAGATAGGGGACGATGCTGGAGGGTGTGCAGGAGCTGTGCTCCGATCTTCTGCAACGCCGGAGCCTTGCTGTAGCCCAAGAGATTCGGCATGACTACTGCCGCCATGTTGTTTGGCAACACGCGGACAGTAGTGTGGTGCCTACGAGCACGAGCCTGCAAAGCATGGATGAGATTAGATTCGAGTGTCAAAGCTTTCTAGTGCACTAGAGTCAATGTCCTTCTGGCACCGAACGTCAGACAGCAGCCAGCGCTGCATCAACTCATCGACAAATCATCGTCAGTCTCCGAGATTGTTTCGACTCACGGCATGCTTGGGTCACTTCTGTTTATAGGGATATAGGTAGAGATCACAAATGTGTCCTACTCAAAGTGAGCAAAGAAAACGGTGGTTCTCCAGGATGGAGGAGTCTACCGGTAAGCAAGATTAAGTATGATCAATTCATAACAGATCGGATTTCAGCTAGGAGGCTGGTTTCTCGAAGGTAGATGAGAAGCGGTTCAACACTGAATTGCCTTTGAGGGAACTCAGTACGCATTAGGCAGAGTATATTAGGAAAGTCCAGGAACAGGCTCCAGGGGAAGAATGTACATCGACATTCCGTCCATGTGGGGCACTCTGCCAAGACATGGGCTGTTGTAAGAGGGCTAGACAGTCTATGCAGTAAGGAGGTGGCGACGCCTCCATTATGCGTTTGCGCGTTAGTCTGCTATGTCCGATTCTCAATCGGCATAAAGTTACCTCAGTCCGTTGAGATCGGTTGCTTGATACGACCCATGGTTTTGGGGGGGTATCTTTAATAGTACGCAATTTATTTCTCATGGGAACATCAGACCATTCCATGTACCATTTATTTCGCACAGCTCTTTTAATCGCTGGGTAAAAGTATTTACATGGGAGTGGACGCTGTTTCGCTGGGTCAGGCGTCGCTTCGTCTGCTTAGAGCATGGATGAAGGCCAGCGATTCTTTCGACGTAATATGAAGTTTGCGTTCCATTGCTAACCAGCGGCCGTATGACTGCTGGTCGCTGTAGCAGACAGCCTCCCCCCCGCGCGCCTCGTCCGGTGCGTCCGTCCACAGGGTATGCTCCGGTGGAGGCAGCACACACGGGACGTTGGAGTGGAGGAAGGTGGTAAGAATTTATGAGAGCGCTGGACTTGCTGGAAAAGCGCAGGGACCGCGCTGCTAGCACCATCTCGTTCAAGAAGAGGCGCACATGAAGCAGGTAAGGCGTGAGAAAATTTATTAGGCTGAGAGAATTCTGATGCTGTTGAAGCGAGAGAGTTCCGCGGAATAGTATAACCATGACCATGTTCCTGCAGCGGTCGATGTGCTGAGATGTCGGGGCGATGGACCCGACCATTCCGTTGAGCGTCACTCCCAGGAAGTCGATCTGCTGGACGGGTTCCGGAATAGACTTCCCCAGGTGGACGTGGAAGCATAGCTTGAGAAGAAGGGCACTGGTCAGCAGGGTGTTGAGCCGGAACTGATGTGTTGTCGGTGCCAGAACAGTCAGTCGACGATGTAGAAGGCCGCGTCTATCCCTTGCTGGTGGAGTAAGCGAAGGGGTAGCTTCGCGACCATCGTAAAAGCATTCGGTCCCAGGTCAAGGCCGAATGGAAGGGCCGAGATAAAGTACGGCCGGCCTCGTAGTTTGGGGGCCAGGTAGTTTTGGAACCTGGTATGGATTGGGACGTGCGGAAAACCGTACTTGATGTTCAACTTTGTGAATCAGAGAGGATGCTTCGGCACGGCCCGTATTCTTTGCGGGTTGGACTTCCGGAACGTAGTGACCGGAATGTATTTGTTAGGCCTGGAGAGGTTGACCCCTAAGCGATCCCCTCCAGAGGGCTTGGGAACCGCAAAGATGCGAGACACGAAGGCCGGTTGCCGGGGCATCGCAATGACTACGCCTTTCCGCAAGAAGTCTAACACGAGTAGTTTGAGAACGTCCTTGGCTTGTCGGTGGGAGGCAGTGTAATCGAGAGAAGGGGTGCGTGGCGCTTATTTCCCAGAACGGCCTTCGGAAAGGATGAATTTTATCGAAAGCGTTGCCTCGCTCCCGTGTGTTAGGCGACTCCTGAGGGCCGCCGGGAGATCGTCAATACTGACGGGAATGGGAGGGGTCTCGCTTTCCGTAGTCACCTGAAGATTCGGAGCAGGGGGGGGGGGTAGGGTTGTTTGCCTGCTGAGACTTCCCGACCCCCTCCGCAACCTCCTTTACCTCGACCATTCTGGCTACATCCCTGGTCCCTTGGGGCAGTGTAGGGGAGGGGAGGGGGGCGAACCTGTATGCGAGGTACTGGGGCCTCCATGCTTCTCTTGGAATTGCATGGCACTACGCTGGAACGCATGGCGATCACTGGAAGATGCTTGTTGACCGCTTTGGTCCCGAAAGGAACCCCGCGCGATCCCATTCTGGAGTTGCTGAGGCTTCTGTGCTACCGGCGGTACAGGGGCCACGAAACCTGAAGTGGAGGGGGTCCTAAATGAGAGGACCTGCGTCCTGCTTCGGAAAGCTTAAAGTACCTGGAAAGCATTCATGATCGCCCCGGCGGTGAGGGGTTGAGGTTGAAAAATAGATCCTGCTAGAACGGCCGCCCGAACAGATTCCGGAGAAAGCTTGTTCAAAGCCTGAAGACGAATTTTGTATCGCCACTGAGCCTCTTCGATCAGGGATCCCGACAACAGTTTGTGAATGGAGCCTGTGGAGCGCTCCGACAAATAATGCAGTGACTGTGAGGTAACTTGCGTGCCATCTGTTAAGATGGGATCACGGATGCGAGCAAGAATATCCGTCAGTGACGCGCTGAGGATATAGCCGGGCAGGTTCTGAGTGACCTGAGCGCGGAGCTGGAGATCTTTCGTACGTACTTCTGTAGTAATGTGCCGGGAAGGAAAGGCGATCTTGCTTTTAGTGGTCTCCAAGTGAGCCATTTAGGGAGGATCGGTGCATTAGCGAATTCCAGGGCCCATGTGGGCCCTGATTCTATGGCTGCCTGATCTAAGCGCTAAGTGCGTATTCGACCAGGAGTCGAGATTCTTTGGGGCCGAATTGGTGGGCAGGGCGTCATCAAGTTGAATGGTGAGTTTCGGGAGAGCCTCTGGTATACGTTCCAGATTGATCAATAAGTCAGCTTTGTTTGGCTTGTAGCTCGACCGCAAAGACACATTTAAAACTGTGTTGAAAGCTTTGTAGACGTAGCCGGCGGCAGAATAGGAGTGGACCTCCGGACGTGATTTGTCGGGCCCACTGTAGAGGAAATGAAGTTAGAGCCTCGCCAATGAATTTTTATTATGTTATTAAGAGGCTTTGTCTCATTGCACGATATTTGTTCCTAAACGCCTCAAAGGTAGGACTGCCTGGAGGCACTTTCATGGCTGATAGGCATATGTTGCACTCAACTGGCCGGTATACATGACCTTCAAACAGCTGGAGTGCCTTAAGCATTCGGTATGGTTGTCATCGTTGGGCAGTGGCTAGGCACCTTGTGAGCCTGTGACGCGGTCATCAGGGGGATCTCTGTGTTTGAGGAACCGTACTGTGACTCGCGATCGCTTGCCTGTCGCTGGGTTGATTTTGAACATCGTTACTGCAACAATGCAAAGACAAGTATGAGGTGGATGTTCTGATCCAAATATGCGCTCGCAATCACCGCCACATAGCACAAAATAATGTATGTATGAGTGGAAATAGGTATGTTGCCAATAAATTCAAAATGAGGCATGTAACAATGCAAATATATGCCGAATGTAGTTCATTATTTCATTATTGTGCAATGAGACATGCAATTTAGAACCGAAAACCACTGTTAGCGTTGGATTTCAATGTCAAGCATTGTTAGCGTCCGTGAAGACGATGGGGCGGTAATACGGATACGGCTGAAATGAATCCAATGTCGCTGAAAAGCCACTGCATATTGTTAAGTTCGCAGAGCGACACCGACTTTTGACCCTCGGGACGTCATATGCGACACCTGATCCTCTGGTTCAGATGACATGCTTTAAATGATGTTCCAAACGATCTATCATCGTTCAGATGGATTGCTTTACGTGATGCTCTAAACGAGCTATAATTGTTCAGAAGACTTAAGTTCCAAAGATTAGCTTATAATGATGCTCTAAACGAGCTATCATCGCAACGAAGGCTTGCTTAGAATGATGCTTTGAACGAGCTATCCTTGTTCAGCAGACTTACTGTACATGATGCTCTAAACGAGCTGTCTTCGTCAAGTGTACTTGCTATAAAGGATGCTCTAAACGAGCTATCATCGTTCAGTTTACTTGCTATAAAGGATGCTCTAAACGAGCTATCATCGTTCTGTATACTTGCTAAAAAAGATGCTCTAAACGAGCATTCTTGTTCAGCAGACTTACTATACATGATGCTCCAAACGAGCTGTCTTCGTTATGTGTACTTGCTATAAAGGATGCTCTGAACGAGCTATCATCGTTCAGTATACTTGCTATGAAGGATGCTCTAAACGAGCTATCATCGTTCAGTATACTTGCTATAGAGGATGCTCTAAACGAGCTATCATCGTTCAGCATACTTGCTATGAAGGATGCTCTAAACGAGCTATCATCGTTCAGTATACTTGCTATAGAGGATGCTCTAAACGAGCTATCATCGTTCAGCATACTTGCTATGAAGGAAGGATGCTCTAAACGAGCTATCATCGTTCAGTATACTTGCTATAGAGGATGCTCTAAACGAGCTATCATCGTTCAGTATACTCGCTATTAAGGATGCTCTAAACGAGCTATCATCGTTCAGTATACTCGCTATTAAGGATGCTCTAAACGAGCTATCATCGTTCAGTATACTTGCTATAAAGGATGCTATAAACGAGATATCATCAGTCAGCAGACTTACTGTACCTGATGTTCTAAACGAGCCATCATCGTTCAGTATACTTGCTAAAAAGGATGCTATAAACGAGCTATCGTTGTTCAGAAGATTCGTTTTAAATGATGCTCTAAACGAGCTATCATTGTACCGTAGACTTGCTTTAAATGATGCTCTACATGAGGTATCATCGTTCAGTATACTTGCTTAAAGGATGCTCTAAACGAACTATTATTGTTCAAAAGACTTCCTTTAATGATGCTCTAAGCGAGCTATCATCATCCAGAAGTCATGCTTTGAAATGAAACTCTAAACGAGCTATCATCGCTCAGTAGACTTACTGTAAATGGTGCTCGAAACGAGCTATCATCGTTTAGTATACTTCATATAAAGGATGCGAGTAAACGAGCTACCATTGATCAGAAGATTTGCTTTTAAATGTTCAACGTTCAGTAGATACGCTTAAAATTATGCTCTAAACGAGCTATCATCGTTCAGTAGACATGCTCTTCCGATGCTCTATTTGATAAGTAAATGACTCGAGTACGATATGGTGCGCAACACACCCTTGCGTACCCTATCGTAATAGTTGGCGTGTCGTCATTCGTTAGCCGGTTGTCGTCTGCTAAAGATTACGGCTAAATGCCTCGCGGCCGGCAGTTTTCGTACGATCCAAGATGGCGTCCGACGCCAACTGGCCGGCAGTGCCAGGATTTCAAAACCAAACATTGAACGGTTCGCGAAGAAACGTCATATGTAACACGTGATCATCTGCGGGTAGGTATGAAAGGCTGTCCGCAGACCGCATGACCAAACATCCATAGCAGATACCGGCCTACGGCCGGCATCGGTCTACAGCCGGAATCGACGCCTTTCGACCGGCCGTCGTCGTACGATCCAAGAAGGCGTCGGACGCCAACCGACTGGCCGCGCAACACCTTATGTGACACGAAATCATCTGCATGTAGGTAAGAAAGGCTGTCCACAAACCGCTGACTGCACGACCAAATATCAATTGCAAGCATCTGCCTATAGCAGGCAACTGCCTATAGCAGGCATCTGCCTATAGCAGGCATCTGACTATAGCAGGCATCTGCCTATAGCAGGCATCTGCCTATAGCAGGCATCTGCCTATAGCAGGCATCTGACTATAGCAGGCATCTGCCTATAGCAGGCATCTGCCTAGAGCAAGCATCTGCCTAGAGCAAGCATCTGCCAAGAGCAGGCATCTGCTTATTGCAGGCATCCAGTTATAGTGCGTTATTTGTTAGCCGGCTGTCGTCTGCTAAGATGGCGGCTCGACGTCACTCGGCAGGCCGTAGTCGAATTATCCAAGATAGCGTCGGTCGCCAACCGACCGGCTGTGCAATACCATATGCGACACGGAGTCATATGCATGTAGGTATGAGAGGCTGTCCGCAGACCGCTGACTCCATGACCAAACAGCAATAGCAGGCATCGGCCTACGGCCGGCATCGGTCTACAGCCGGGCTCGGTCTACAGCCAGTGCTTAACTCAAAACCAAACACCGATGGTGTCAGTTGTTTGCAGTTGTCGAATGCTAGTTAGAATAAAGATGAAAGGATTGCAGTTCCCATCTGTGGCTCTGTAGTGGCAGTGGATCACTAATTCACTGCCCAGATGGGCTGCTGCGAACTTTTCTTACCTGACTATAAGCCAGGTACGTGGACTGTAACAGTCCAGTGCGTGGTTATACTGTAGTCTTTAGAGCTCTGTGAGACAAACTGTTGCTGTGAAGCAGGAAGCACGAATGAATGCCGGGGTATGGTAGATCTCATTTATAAAGGGCGGGAGAGTATTAAGATCGTCGAAAAAGGTCGTAGGACATAAAACGATGAATATCGTCGAATTAAGTCACATGACATAAAAAACGCATTACGTTCAACACATAAAAAGTCGGGAAAATTAAAAAAAAACAGACATTTTGAAATTTCTCGAAAAATGTTGACAGGCATAGAAATATCAAAAACGGTTGAAAACTACTTTCGACGAATGTTATCAAGATTATCTCAAAATCGTCTCTGTAATGTTTTCTCATCAATATTCATTCGAATGAAAAGCAGAAGCGCATGCCAACACTATGGCTCTTACGGAATGGCAGAGAATAGAGAGGTCTACCTTACCTCGAGATTCATTCAGGCGCAGCTGCTTGTGGCAGACGGGACACTAAGCTCCTGATTACAGCATTCTTCCGCCTCATTGGACCCACAAGGTCCCAGCCCCTATACGCTAGGTAAGATTCAGTACGCGGCGGCCCATTTGGGCCATGGACTAGTAACCCACTGCTTCTACAGAGCCACGGATGGGGTCGGCAATTGCCCAAACATACTGAATATGCTGTTCCAGTATGTCCTGCCTCGTCCCTGAGAACATTAATTGTTGAAAGACATCAACATGTCCCATGACATTAATTGTCGAAAAGACATCATTTATCGAAAGACATAAACTTTGTCAAAGGACATACAATGTCCAAGGACATAAAATGTTGAAGGACCCTAATTGTCAAAAGACATCACTTGAAGGACCTTAATTGTCAAAAGACATCACTTTCATTTGTTATGAAATGTTGAAGGACATAAAATGTTGAAGGACATCAATTGTCGAAAGACATCAATTGTCGAAAGACATCACTTGTCAAAGGACATCAAATGTCGAAGGACAATAGTTGTAAAAGACATCACTTTTTGCAGGACATACAATGTCAAAAGACATCCGATGTTGAAGGACATAAAATGTCAAAGGACATAAATTATTGAAAGACATCATTTGTTGCATGACATAAAATGTTAAAAGACATCAAATGTCGAAGGATATCATTTGTCGAATGACATAAAATGTTGCAGGACAAGAAATTTTGAAGGACATTGATTGTCAAAAGACATGACTTGTCGAAGGACACAAAATGTCGACGGACATCTGATTGTCATACAGCACGTGACTTTCAAAGCACACATAATCACCCAGCGCCTTACAGACGCTAGCAATGAAGGATACCGAAATCCAACGCTTACAGTTCCCGCGCCAACATTGCATGCCTCTTCGCCCTATTTTGAACTAATGAAATACACACAGTTTCTTTTTCTGCAATTTTGTCTCACATCGTAGTATTTGGTAACATACTGATTACCACTTCCGAATGACGGAGTGATATAGCGAGGGCTCTGGTTTTTATTCAGATCATAACATCAGACTTATACTTTTCTCTCCATTGTTTCAGAAACGATGTATAGAATTCTCCCCGCGTCGGGCGAGCGTTCACGAGTCACAGGACGGGTCCTGAAACACAAGGTCCCATCGGATCCTCAAAACACCTCCTCCCAATGTGAGTATCCTCAGTCAAAAGATGACCTACATGTCACTTGCCTAAGACACTCACGCTGCTTCGCAGGACACGTGCATAGGCCAGCGGGGTGCGACATCTGCTTATCTGCCATGAAAGCGACCCCAAGCAGTGCGATCTTCGAGGCTTTCCTAAACAGATATTGGGCAATGAGACAAAGATATACAAGTGACGTCACATCGGACAAAAGGAGATTTTTGCATCGTGACTTACGCCACCTTACAAATCCGGGCATGCAACTCAATCAACCTCGCTACTCAGAAAATAGGAAGAGAAAGAAGGTTAAGGAGAATAGTAAGTCAGAAGGCGGCACAGGTCGTCTTTCCTCCCAAACGTCCAGGGGCACTAGCAGGACTAGTCCTGCTCACACAAACAGCTCTCCCTCACGGGCCCCTAGCCGCGACGTGCTTGCTGTACCCTCGACTTCCAGTTCCCAGATGCTCGACAGGGGGCAAGCCTACTTCGGTAATCTGGGAACGCACTTCCTCATACAGGAGGACAGCACACTAGATAAACTACCACCCAACCAAGAGGGGTTCCACTCTCAGCGGGAATACACCCCTTGTGACCCGGGCCTGCTCTCAGTATCCATGCAAACCGCATCTGACGAGGGAGCCGCTATGTCATTCAGAACACTGTTCCTCCCCAGCCCACGAGGCACGACTCAAGTCCCTTTCCAACATTATAGAAGCCAGGTTTCAGGATCTGGAAGGAAAGGAACAAGGATGGGAAGGCAATGACGAGTACGAGGAGGAACCCTATCCCAATTAGGGCGAGTAGGAGGAGGAGGACAGAGGGGCAGACTTTGACCCCCGTTTGAAGATGAGGGGGCACATAATCCCCTTCCTTCCACCACTCGCCGCGGACGATAGCTCGCTCCCCCGTCCTGGCTCACCGCGCACACCTCTACCGGAGGCTGACAGACCCCGTTCACGGCACCAGGCTGTTCCAATACCCTCACAACCCACACGTTTCTGGACGGTTCCCATGGACACTTCAGTGGAGTTCCTCAATGACGAAGCCTAGCCCCTCGCCTCTACCCCTCCCTCAAAGGAGAGGTGGTATGTACCTCCCCTAAGCGCGACGTACACGGAGGGGTTGGTGGGCTGCAACTCTAAGGTCTACACCACAGAGCTGCCTAATAATTCATCAAGGTTCAGCAGCGGTGGACCTGGCAAGCAGCACTGTTCAGCTACTAGTCCGGATGTCCCCTCCTTTTCTGCCGCCAGTGGTTTCTAAGAAGCTCCCTCTCCAGTGTCTAAAGAGTGTCTTTGCGGCCGAGCAACCCGTTCATCGGTGGGTGTCCATCAGAGATGACTGTTTATTCGTTCTAGAACGTATTCCAAGCGCACTACCAAAACACCTCATGAAAATCAATGACGCCCTGCCCACCAGTTCGGCACCAAAAAACGTCGACGCTTGGTCAAATGCGAACTTTGCACTGAAAGCAGACTGCCCTATAGACAGGTCCCTGATGGAATTCACGAATGCACCTATCCTCTCCCCAAGGGCTCACTCCGAGGCCACTAAGGGCGAAATCACTCTCCCTATAAATCTCATTTTTACAGAGGCACGGGCCAAAGATTTCCAGCTCCGCACTCAGGTAGCCCAAAATCGGCGTGGCCATTTCCTCAGCGCATCACTGACGAGGATTCTTGCGCGCTTCCGGAATACCGTCCTGACAGATGACACGCGAGTTACCCCACGGTCAATGCATAGTTTGTCGGAGCTCTCAACAGGCAATATTCACGAACTATTGTCGGGATCCCTGATCGAAGCAGCACAGAGGCGATAAAAGATTCGACTACAGACGCTAGACAAGCTGGCCCCGGAATCCATTCGGACAGCCCTCCTAGCGGGTGCGATATTCGAACCTCAACTATTCACCGACGAGGAGATCTCACTTACTTTCCAGGAGCCGGAGACTTTCCGAAGCTGGACAGAGGTCCTCTCCTTTATGGGCTCCTCCACTTCGGGTTTCATAGCCTCTGCACCGCCGGTGACTCGGAGACCTCAGAAAAACCAAAAAGCTATCGCACAGAATCCCCTTCGTGACTAAGGTGGTATTGCGAGGAACTCCTTTCGCGGTCGACCAGCAATGTCCAGAGTTCGCCCTACGTTCCAGCACGGTACGTGCCAGGTAATCCCAAGGGAGGCGAAGGGTCGCCGGTACCTCACATACAAGTTCAGAGTCCCACTCCCCCACTGTCTTGAGGGCACGGGAGCGCCACCAGTATGTTCAAAGGAAGGGAGGTCGCGGAATCCCCGGCAAACAAACGACCCTCCCCCTTCCGCTCGAAGCCCGCAGGTGACGACGGAAAACGGGACCGCCCCTCCTTCCGTAAGTTCTAACGCTTTTCCGGCGACCCTCAGGAGCCGCCTGTCTTACTGGTGCGAGATCACGCTTTTGGTCAAGCGCATCCTTTCCAAAGGCCTCTCCTGGAGATCGAAGTTACGACCCCTTCCGCGCTTCTCGCACCGACAACACGAGAACGTTCTCAAACCCATCGTGCTAGATTTCCTGCTCAAAGGCATAGTCAAGGCGGTGCCCAGACAACCAGCTTTCGTATCTCACATCTTTGCGGTCCCCAAGGCCCCGGGAGGGGATCGCCTGGTGGTCGACCTCTCCAAACTCAACAAATACATCCCGGTAACCTCGTTCCGAATGGTCAACCCGCAACGACACGATCAGTGCGGAAACACCCTCTCTGGTACACCAAGTTTGACATCAAGGACGCTTTCCCGCACGTCCAAATTCATCCCAGGTTCCAAAATTTCCTGGCCTTCAAACTAGGAAGCAATCTGTACTTTTTCACTTCCTTCCATTTCGGACTCAACCTGGGACCAAATATCTATACAACGATCGCGAAGCTACCCCTTCGCTTGCTCCATCAGCAAGGGATAGATGCGGCCTTCTATATCGACTACTGGCTGCCATTGGTACAGACAGCACATCAATGCCGGCGCAACACCCAGACGGCCTGCGACCTTCTCATAAGGCTAGGATTCCACGTCCACCTGGGGAAGTCTTTTCTGGAAACCACCCAGCAGATCGACTTCCTGGGGATAACACTCAATGGAGAGGCCGGGTCCATCGCCCCAACCTAACAGCACATTGGCCGCTGCAGGGGCATGGCCACGGAGATACTTTCCCGAGGAACTCTCTCGCTTCAACATCATGTTTCCTCGGCCTATTAAATTTCATCACGCCGAACCTACGTCTTGCTCACCACTTCAACAAGGTGGTGCTAGCAGCAAGCCCAGCCCTCTCAACAATCCCTACCGCCGCGAGGTACAGCACTGGAGCATCGAGGCCTTCCTCCACTCCTACGGCTCGTTCGTAATTCCTCCGCCGGAACACTTCCTGTGGACGGACGCATCGGACGAAGGGTGGGGGGTTAGTATGCTGCAGCGACCAGTAGTTGTACGGCCGCTGGTTGCCATTGGAACGCCCTCTTCATATCACGTCGATGGAATCGCTGGCCATCGTACATGCGCTGCGGGCACGAGCTCATTGGCACCCCACTGCAGTCAGCGTGTTGTTAGACAACATGACGGCGGTAGCCATGGCGAATCACTTGGGCTCCAGCAAGACCCCGGCGTTGCAGAAGTTCGGAGCACAGCTTCTGAAGATCCTCCAGCGCCGTCACCTCTCTCTTCTCGCGACCTATCTTCCCGGATCGCAGAACGTCTGGGCCGATCAGCTCTCACGCCTCCTTCCAGTAGAAACGGAGTAGACGTTGACTCCTCAATGCTTCGCCCGCCTCTCTACCCTGCGTGGGACCATGCAAATAGACCTCTTCGTGCATCCGAAAAACCACAAGCTCCCACTATTTGCAGCACAGTTTTATCATCCACGAGCAGCTTTAGTGGATTCTCTCCCATATTTTTGGAATCAGTAGGGGAAATATACCTGCTGCTCCACAAGCTAGAGACGTACCGCAAAAGCGGTGTCCTCGTGGTACCAGCTTACCCTAACGCACTGTGGCGGTCCAATGTCGTCGCGTCCTTCCGTTAAATTTCGCTCGCCCTCGACGTGTCCCAGCGCGTCGAAGGCAGAGAGGTTCCTCTAACATCACGAACCTTCTCGCGTTACCTCGCTCTCAATTTAAAAAAACGGTGCTCATGATAAAATACAAGAGATCGCTTGCAGACCTCTGGTCAACACGCAGAGGCAGTCCACACAACGCCAATATCAAAGCGTCTGCACTATGCCGGCAAGCAGAAGTAGCTTAATCCTCGTACAGTTTTGGTCAACAGAAATGCGCTTCATTTGCCTCTCGTTCATGGGTTTGGCGTCACGACCCAAGAGGCGATCTTTACGGAACTGGCAAGGGCCCAGTTTCACGAGAACCACCACAAAAGCGTTTTGTGCCGCAGTGGAAGCTGGAGCCGGTTCTCGACATGCTCGCCTCTCTTCGCTTCGATACTCAGACGACGTTGGTATTGGGGCTCTTTCGGAAGATTGTTTCTCTTCGCTCTCGCAGCAGGAAACAGGGTCTCTGAGATGGCAGCCACTTCACGCACGAGACTGCATTTCTCCAAGAACCATCCATGCGCACTCATATTGACCGCTGACAAGTTCCTGTACAAAAAACAGACCCTCACCCACACGCCACGCTGCTCATTTCTATCGCCTCACTGCTGTCGGATGACCGGGCACACGGACTGTGCCCCATGACTGCACTCAAAGCCTACGTAGCACGATGGCCGTCAAACAATGAGTTTTTCTTCATCCATCCTACTTCAGACATACCACTCAGAGCGTCATCGGTGGGGCATTACATCTGCTCGCTCATCAATGAGGTCACACCGAATGCCTTCACTAAAGCTCAAGACGTCAGAAAGTATGCCTAATCTCTCGCTTGGACGCGTGGGGTCCTTTTCCAAGACATCATATCCAAGGCATTCTGGAAGTCGCTCCACTTGTGCGTGCACAAGTACCTTTTTACAGTGAAGAAGCCTAACCAACCTTGCGTCTCTTTAGGAACCAGGTAGATAGTCCTTCTCGCTGCCAAGGTTTATGACATTGCGGTAACGGATTATGTCGGATTAATCCGTGTGTATTTACTTTATCCTACTCACGGTACTACGATGTTACCATAGAAGCTATAGCACACTTTGTGGATACTAGTACATTTAGGTTTATATGTCCACAACCTGACGGTTCACCCACTTTCATACTGGAGGGAAATAAGTATTGATCAGGTAATGATTAGTGCGTTGGTCAGACTCACGACCTGCATATTATTTTTCCGCTATGAGCGAGTGTATGTACTGCCGCAGGCACTACGCAATATTTGTATTTGTCTATACATAATTATTATTTGGGCGCTCATACTCAAGGCCCGCATATTTGTTTGCCGCTAGGAGCTAGTATTTTTGATGTGGGCAATACTTGTATTTGCATAGGCCAGCTTGCGTTACATGATGGTATTTCCTAATGTCATACTATGGTTCTTATGAAAAGGAAGAGTACATAACTGTTGTTATCTCAATTCTCTCAATAAAAAGTTATATCTCTGTATTGTAGTATGAGCCATAGGGGGCCTCCTCTCCCCCCTGCCATCTTAAAAAGGTTTCCTCACGGGTAGCCACTTTTACCAGCCCTCATGAATGCCGAGATAAGGTAGACCTCCCTTACATAGTGCAGGGGAAGGGTGCCGCCGGGCGCTCCGACCGCCATTTTGTATCTAAATGACAACTATGTCCGAGCAGCCATGTTTGGTCAAAACTTGGAAATCGGGGATAGTCAAGAAACTTGGAGAGTTTCAAAATTCTCGAATAATGTGGAAAGTCACAAAGGTCTAAATTTGTCGAAAGCTGCTTTCGACGAAGGCTTTCGAGATTCTCTCTCTATTACGCCTCTGTAGTGTTTCCTCATCAAGATTCATTCGAATAAAAGCAGAAGCGCTATGCTAACACTTGGCTCTTACGAAATTAGTAGTAAGAGAATCGAGATTACAAAAGTTATATCGTATATATTACCTGGAACATGAAAGGGATACAACACGGTAACGAGCAAGTAGGTGAAGGGAGGGTGAAGAGCGTCTTGCCGTCGACCACCACCGTACTTGGAGGATGCGACATCTTGGTGTCAATGTATTCGAATAAAATATAAACAATCCGGTGATAATGAAGAACACGGTGAAAAATTTCCCTAAAACCATCAGTATCCACTTACCTCCAGCTCGGCGTGCTTCTCGCTGGCCTGTCGCCGCGCCGCCGTGAGGTCTGTCTCGAGCCGCTGCTTGGCGTCCTCCAACAGCCCACAGCGCTGCTCCAGCCCGCGAGTGCGCTCGCGCAGGTCACCGGCCTCGCTCTCGAGACGCGTCTGTGCGCTCTTCGCCTTCTGGTGCCGGTCCTGAGCATCAAACGATATGGCAATTTTGACCATATCCCTACCATGGCATAGGATGTTGAATTCTGATTTCATTTGATCTTCAGTTATTGTTTACATAGCCTTATGCCAAATACCCAATCATCCTACTGGTGTAAAATAAATTCAAAGACGAACATCTCATTAAAATATAAGGATCTCTGAGATCAATTCTAAAGTGGGAGTGTAACCTAATCTTTAATTCTTGGAAAGATAAAATCATAGGTTTAAAGAACACGAGTAAAACTATCAAAATTGTATATGACTTTCACTCGACAGTAATGAAAAAAACGTTAAATACATTCAAGAACTTCACCATAATTGCAAACACGTCGGCAATAGATTGGACACAATTGTGTCTACAGCGAAGTTGGGCCAAACTCAACAAGTGAAGCTTTCAACTCTGTATCATCAGAGTGGCCCGGCAAGTGTGACCTCAGAGATGAATAGGCACACTGACCTGGAGCTGCATCCTGTCGTGATCGAGGTCCACTAGCTTCCTCTTGAGGCCGGTCACGTCCTCGGTGAGGGCCCTAATCTCGGCCTCCTTGCGGTGCAGGGCCTCTTCCTGGGTAGGGGAAGGGGTGAGCGGGCGAGGGAGGGGGGGAGAGGAGGAATAAGAAGGCTGGTCTGAGGACTGGGGATGGGAGAAGTCAGGTCAGGCAGACAGAATTATACTCTATATTAGGAAAGAACAAGTTGCATGTTAGCGAATGGTACAAATTATTCTATAATAAATGAACCTACGGTCGTAGCAGCCGTGACTACAGCACCCGGGCGGAGAACAGGCAGCGATGCTGTACGCTTCAATGCTTGGGGGTCTATTAATATTGGTATTATGCTTGGAGGCCCGTAATACGGCACAGCTTTCAACGCATACGGCAGCTGTGGCAGTCTCCTGTTTGCGGTCAGTGATGTTATGAGCAGGACGGACAGCAGGTCTCGTGGAGACGGCAAGAACTGTATAATATTTGACAAAACCAAAAAGTGCTGATATGTTTTCCCTTCAGTTAAATGGAAATTAGCGAGGATATTTTGTTATAAAAACTTAGTACTGTGTAGTGGCTGCAGCAGTCGTTTGTTTTATTTTTTTATAAAGAGGAAAATGGTAATAGGTACTTACTTTTCTCGTCAAGCATTAGTGAATGTAATAACAATGGTAGATTTACGAGTCTTCAAACAGAGATTATATGTGATGTTACGGTTGAGGAAATAAAGCAGGTTTAACTTACAATAGCTATCACAATATTACAACAGACAGAAGAACTAGGGCTCTATAAAAAAATATATTTATTAGAGCTGTGCCGATGAAGCTACGGTGGGTATAATATTTTTGGCCTTGATGACGCCAAAAAATGCCTGATACGTTATTGACGACACAGTATGAAATCTTCGCTCCGACATGTACAGCAAAATAAATAAGGACTGAAAATAAAGCATAAGCAGGGGACATAATAAAGATCCAGAGCAGAATAGTTTCATGAGTTGCTGTTGGCAGATATTACGCGAGAAATGTAATCACTGTTTGCAATTTAATTGACTCAAGGTGTGGTTTGCGCTTTCATTCAAGGTAAACTGTTGCATTCATGAAGGAGTAGAGCTTGAATTTTAAAAATTTGCACAATTTTTAGTTATGAATAAAGTCAATGGGAGTTGCAATGATGTAATTGCTAAAAAAAAGTTTAAAGTAGCTGCAGACAGTTATTTAGGAATATTCAAATCCCGAGATAAGATTTGACTAGGGTGACAATCCTGCAACCAGGGACGTAATAAGCTATTGGTAAGTCAGCATCTGTCCCTGGGTTTGCCTCGGCTGAAGGCATTCTCAATATTGTATTAGATTACAGTCATCTCCACCGGAGCTCTGACGGTAGAGATGACCCTGTGTTTCTGTTTTCTTTGATCAATAAATAAAAGTACATTGTTTGGGTGAATTAATTATTTAGTTTGCACTGCTATTTAATATTTAGCCAGTTTTGTATTGGCCGGTACAAGGAGTTTAGGTACCCCTTACGCGCTTTAGATTAGATTAAGTAGGTTTAAGAGCTACCCCTTAGGGGGAAGAAAATCATCAGTTCGGGAAGATTCGCACTCTAGTGTATGCGGAAAAAAAAAATTAAAAATCAAAATTATATAGATATTTTCGTTTAGGTGTTTATGCACACAGGATCAATACTTTAACGAAAACAAAGGATTAATACGTAGCTGTCTAAACAATCCTCGTCTCTGTGATAACTTTTATTTATACACCGAAGAACATTGTGGGGTGAAAGAATTATTTCTTTCGTAGTACCATTTCATTTTTACACTGCTTCGTACAGGTTGGTATATTTCCCGAATATTATTGGCGTTATCCAGCAGGGGAGGTCCGTAGAGGGAAAGAGGGATATGAGAAAACTCGTCCAGCTTCACGCTGATCGTCACTTGGTGGCAGCGAGGATATGGTGACGCAAACGTTACCATACCTGCGTTCATTATATGACTATGAGTTGCCCATGTGTCCGGTGCTCAAGCGGTTGATGAATATTTGGTCTTTAATCTTGAAAAACTTGGATCCCTTTCTCCAACTGAGAGTTTGACTAGAAGCAATCTATGTCCGCTTTGTTGTATCATATCCTTCCAATGGTATGTTATGAGAGTTGATGATAGGGAACCAATCTCGGTAGTGAATGATGATGAATAGTTCTTGACGGGTGGACGTCAGTTTAGTGAGGGAATCTGCGAGCTCATTTCCCCTTTTCTGGAATGACTCTGAACCCAGTTCAATTCTACAGCATAACCGGCCTCGGACATTGTACAGAGGTCGTGCTGTATTTTACGTTCAGCGGAGTGTGTATAGTGGAGTTTCAAGCTAAGTGAGGGCACTCAGACTGTCTGAGAGGATGACGTAGGTGGGAAGTCGGTTTGTTTTGGTAGTTAAGATCCCTAGTTTGAGTGCGTGTGACTCTGGAGAGGGCACGGAAGCTTGGCGAGGGAGGATAGCTCAAACTCCAGCTTTGGTGTGTATACACGTCGGAAATCTGGATGTTGTCCCACGAGCAGCCACGAAAGTTCTTGGCAGTACATATTGGGTTTAGAAGGGGGAATACTGTCTTTAAATACATACATACATACAGTTTCTTTAGGACATATTTTAAAATTTCGATTGACTGGCGGTGGGTTAATCATCCAAGTAGGTGCACTTTTTTGGAAATTTCGGTAAGGAAATCTTCGAAGGCCAGATAGCCTTGCGAGTGATGGCTGGTATGGCCAGTAAGTGGTCCACACGTAGGGAGATTGTTGTGCATGTCATGCTGGCCACTACAACCGTAGGGGAGGTCACGATAGTGTTTTATTCAAATTAGGGTTGGAGAAATATATGGGTGGGTAAGATGAGATGTATCGAGCTATGATATATAAAGTTGTATCGAGCTATGATATTTAAAGTTTACTTATTGTATTATTTTTTTATGAACGAGCGATGCAGTTATAATAGGAAAATGAAGATATTGTGACCCAAGTGCCCTTCGTTACTGTTCAACTATTCTGTAGTGCTTCAGCGGAATGCCGCATTGATGAGTGGTCCTCATTTACAGCATCCATTACTGCCTCGTACCCTACGGGGGAGCGTGCGATGACTCGCAGTGAAGCTCCGGTTGAAGTGAGGCCCAAATCAAAGTACAATCCATTACTGTCATAATTATTGCAACCATTGCTAT
>SDVV010000326.1:0-33627 GCA_016164225.1 Gammarus roeselii | reverse complement strand
CACTTGTGCACTTGTGCACTTGTGCACTTGTGCACTTGTGCACTTGTGCACTTGTGCACTTGTGCACTTGTGCACTTGTGCACTTGTGCACTTGTGCACTTGTGCACTGGTAGCACTTGTAGCACTTGTGGCACTTGTGGCACTTGTGGCACTTGTGGCACTTTTGGCACTTTTGGCACTTATGGCATTTTTGGCACTTATGGCACTTTCGGCACTTTTGTCACTTCTGGCACTTATGGCACTTATGGCACTTTTGGCACTTATGGCACTTTTGGCACTTTTGGCACGTATGGCACTTTTGGCACCCTTTGCACTTGTGGCACTTGTGGCACTTGTGGCACTAGTGACACTTGTGGCACTTGTGGCACTTGTGGCCCTTGTGGCCCTTGTGGTCCTTGTGGCACTTGTGGCACTTGTGGCACTTGTGGCACTTGTGGCACTTGTGGCACTTGTGGCACTTGTGGCACTTGTGGCACTTTGGCACTTCTAGCACCTTGGCACTTCTAGCACTTTGGCACTTCTAGCACTTATGCACTTCAGCACTTATTCACTTATGCACTCCTGTACTTTTGCACTTATGCCGTTTGCACATATGCCGTTTGTACTTTTGCACACATGCACATATGCACTTTTGCACATATGCACTTTTGCACTTATGCACTCAGGCACTCTTGCACTTTGGCGCTCTGGCACTAATGAACTTTTGCACTATTGCCCTCTGGCACCTATGCACCTATGCACTTTTGATATTATGCACTTTTGAATTTATGCACGTTTGCAATTATGAACTTATGCACTTATCCACTTATGCACTTTCCACTTTTTCACTTTGTACTTTAGCGCGTATGCACGTTTGATTTTTTTTATTAATGGATTTCTGCATTTATGCAATTTTACATTTGGCAATTTTGCACTTATGCACTTATGCACTCCGGCACTTTTGCAATGATGCACTTTTTCACTTAGCACTTTTGCATTTGTGCACTTATGCACATTTGCACTTTGACACTTTGGCACTTGGCACTTAGAACTTATGTCCTCATGAACTTATACACAGTTGCTTATATACACTTTTGCATTTACGCACTTTGGCACTTATGCACTTTTGCGTTTTTGCACGTCTAGCGCTTATGCACTTATGCACTGTTGCATTTATGCATTCACACACTTATGCACTTTTTTCACTTATTCCCGTCTGGATTTTTGCACTTCTGCATTCTTGCACTGTGGCACTTATGCACGTATGCACTTGTGCACATATGCACTGACTTCTGCACTTCTGCACTTTTGTATTTTAGGCACTTCTGCACTTTGCACTTAAGCACACATGCACTTATGCTCTTCTGCATTTTTGTACTTTTGCAATTTGGTATTTTTGTACATCTGCCCATTCGCCCCTTTGCACTTTTTCCCTTCCGCACTTTTGCATTTATGCATCAATGCGCTTCTGCACTTATATATTTTGCACTTTGCACTTTATTACTTGTGCACTTCTGCCCCTTCACTTTTTTGCATCTATGATCTTTTACATTTATGCACTTATGAACTTTTGCACCCATGCTTATTTTGCACTCCCGCACATTGCACTTATGAACTTATGAACATTATATTTGGCACTTGGCACATGTAAGGAAAATTTCTCACGGATCCACTCGTAGCTCCAGACTATAATTGGCTGACCTTGTCCTGACAATCAAGACTTTCCAATTTATGGAATTTATAAAATCGTGAACTCCATTTACTGGCCGTCCTACTTGCTCACAGCAGAAGAAGATATCGCTTACTCCACGGAAAAATTGGTCGGGAGATCAGACCTTGAAGATGCCGCAACGACAGCGCATGCACCTCATAGCTCCACACCACCACCCGAGAAGTCGAAGACTCCGTTTTCTGCCTTCACACATGGAGGGGGCTTTGATACTAGCTTGCGAACTTGGAGACTTCGCATGGAGAAAGGATTGCAATACCAACTCGTGGGAAATTGAAATTGTTCCCGGACCGAATACTAACTGAGAACTCCCTGCATAGTACAGGCTGGTCCCTCGTTTGTGCTGGGACCTTAAAACGCCCGTTTGCTTGCATTATCTATACTAATTTAAATTAAAGTAAACTCGGTAAAACCGGTGAAGAGGCCTTTAAAGGTAACTCCCTGGCCCTTTGCGCGAACCAGGGGCCCAATGGGAAGTCGAAAGAAACTCCATTTAGGAGGGACCAGCATCCCCTCCAGAGCACCGAAGACCAAGATTCCAACGGTCAAGAACATCAGCCTCGCTAAGATGACCAGCACCACCTAGGCGGACGACGACCGGAGGGACGGCCGCATCGACGAGTTGACCAAGAACGTCCAGGAAATACTGAATTTGCTGAGCCAAGCGACCGGCCTCTCCGAACAGTAAGCAGAAGTTTTCGCCGCAGAACCTAGCACAATTGACGACCGTCTAACTAGACTCGAGGGTCATGTCAAGACCATTTTCCTCCATATCCACGGACTAGTAAAAAACCAACCAACTAAAGAACCCGCAACTTACACAAATACCTCCACCTCTACGTCTGACGACAACTTCGACAACTCTTCACCTCAGCAAAATCCCAACCGAGCTCCAAGGACTGCAAGGAGGGCAATAGACGCCATTTAATGAACACAACTTGTTGAACAATAGTCCTACCTTTCCAGAACACCTGAAGATCACGTTCGACCACAAAAACAGACCGGATATTTGTCCATACACTCTGCAAAAAGACCTAGGCTCTTTCCCTGGCCGCCCAGTCCTGAACGTCGCGACCAGCGGCGACGAATGCTTTGCCATCAGAGTAGACACAAAACTTCAAAGTGACACGATTCTCTCTAAAAACAGACTCTGTGGAAAGCCATGCAAAATAGAGTCTTACCCGACTTTCTCTACAAGTTCAGGTTTGATCAACGTTGAGGATATCCCGGAGGAGGGAATCGAGGAGTACATCACTGGACTCGTTCAATGCGAGGACTGCGATGTCGAAGCGAAGGTCGCACCGAAGATCACACCAAGAAGAGAGACTACCGCAGCCCTACTACTAAAATTCAACTGCACTTCTCCATCAAAATACCTGGACATTCCTTCCTGCGACACAAGAAACAAGGTTACACGATCTGAGAGACGTCCGACGCGATTTTATAAATGCCAGAAATACGGACACACGAGAGGAAACTGTACAGGTAAGGAAAGACGCTCTTTCTGCTCCCAGGACGACCATGACAATCGAAAAGATCCCTAGTCATGCCAATCCGAAGAACAGCACCGAACAGGACACAGTGACTGTTCAGAGGAGGAGAGGGAGAGAGCGATTCTCCAATACCAGATAGATCACGCAGTCGGGCGACGAGAGGCTGTAATCTCGATGCGCTCTCCTCAAATTGACCCTCCTACCCAGTAGAGAAGATCGGCACCATTTCCCACCCACTTCTTCATAATGTTCAGCGAAAGTGGTGCAAACAAAGTTTCCTTTTGAGCCATCCCATTTATAATGATTTAGTCACTCACCGAACAACTAGGACAACAACGGACACAACGACAAAGAAAGAAATATCTTGTGTACGTCACAGAACGTGAGCAAAGTAACGCTATACAAAATATTACCTCCATAAATAAACTCAAAGTTACAGTTGACATTCATCCGTCCTTCAACGATACCAAACAGATTATATACACCTCCCGTTAGACGCATACAACAGACCTCAGTGCGTTCGCTGAAGGTTCATCTGAAGACTATGGAGTTACCGAAGTTCGTCAAGCAACATGAACAAAATCACGTAACGCAAATTCCACTGCATACCAAATTACCTTCCCGGGACACGACGCACCAGAGTTCATAGTTATCCCGGGTAAACAAGGAAGAACCAAAACCTACCCTGTAGCAGCATGGCCCCCATTGTGCAAAAAATGTCTAGAATACGGCCACGTCATCGCATACTGCCAGCCACACGTACCCCAACGTTACAAGAAATGCGCTGGCGAGCACGACAGAAAAGACTGCACAGTCCGCCACCCTGTTATCTTTTTTTGGTACATATGGACCAAAGATAGATAACAATCACACAAAATGAACGCAGAGATACACGGAAGCAGGCTATCCAAATCTGGAAAGACGAAAACCCAAACCGTCTGAATTATGTCAAAGCAGTCAAATCGACAAGCCAACCAAGATACCACGATGATATCCACACATCATCAGAACAACATCGTAACAAGACTCCAACACTCCTACCTGGCTGCAGTGCATCCTCACCCCCCAGCCCAGCAACAGGCTCCGCACCAGAGACGCACAGTTCTAGAAATGATTTATGCAAAGACCTGGAGGACGACGAGATGGATGCATCTCCCGTAGTTGGCCACCCAGCAAGGCCCACTATTATGAAAACAAAAAGACAAAGAGATGAGGAAACCTCCGATATCCAGGCACCACTGAGCAAAAAGATCAGTAACAACACCCAAATAACGGCCTGCCTAGACCAAAAACCAGAACTACCTCCACCTACCTCAAATGAGGCTCCATTCGTGGAAAAACACTGCTAGGGACAAGATCCCCCGTTAACAAACCCGACTCACGAACCCACCATCAGCGAAAACGATCTCGGCCTGACTGACGGCTCACATCTAGAAGAGCTCATATGCAAGACCTCCGCACAGCCAGTCATATTACCTAGCCCAAATACCTCTCACTCCACAAAATCATCCACACAGATAAAAAAAAATAGCACAGAAGAAGAGCGTGCTCGCTCACAAAGCAAACACAGTGAGCACACACACTCGTCTTCCCCCAAGAGCAATCGCAGCCGCGACCGCAGCAACCATAGCAGACCACTTTCCACCGAAGGCAGACACTGCCGTGAACACTTTCAACCCGAAACACCCGAGCAAACTCATAAACACGCGCACCACAAAAGCTCCAGCAAATCACACGACCACTCAAGATCATCAAGGTCCGAGTGCGAACAGCCTTCAATATGACCACAAAAATACTGCAGTGGAACTGCCAGGGACTCGGAAACAACTAAGACGAGTTTCTATCCCTAATCGCCACCCATAAACCTTTGGTGATTGGCCTCCAGGAGATTAAACTCCGAGAGACCACCACTCTCAGAATCCCCCAATATATCATACACCGCCGCGAAGGCCACACCAACGTGACTGCTCACCGCGGAGTGGCACTGATGATTCACCAAAGTGTACCTCACCTTCGTCTTCCCCTGAGGACAGATCTCTAAGCTATCGCCGTAAAGATATGCGTCTCAAGACCAAAAACAGTGGTATCCATCTACTTATCAAGAAGCCATGACCTCTCGGAAGCACTACTGACCGAATTGCTAAACCAACTGCCCTCACCAGTGCTCCTCCTTGGAGACTTCAACAGCTACCATGAAACATGGGGATGCATGAGAACAGACCCCAGAGAAGTGATAATGGCTAACACCATATACACTCACAACCTGGTCCTTCTCAACGACGGACAACCCACCCGAATCATCCCCGAAAGTGAAACTGCCATCGATTTATCAATATGCTTCCCCACTCTGGCACCCCCAACTCGTTCGGGGAGTTCTGCCTTCAACACACGACAGCGATCATAACCCAGCCATCAAATCGCTTCTCACCAACCAACCAAGAAACCCTGTCCCACAAGAACTTCGATTCAACTACCGGAAAACCAGCTGGATGGAATACATGACGCACTTCGCGTGAAGTGATATGAACAGCATCCCCATAAACACGTCGGAACACGAAATCGTCGCCCAACTAAACGAAAAGTTTCAAGCAGCAGCCGAGGTAAGCATTCCCCAATATACCCCTTCAACCTTCTTTCCTAAACCATGGTGGTGCCGAGAGGTGCAAGAAGCAAGAGGCAAGCGAGAAAAGCTATACCATGCCTACCGACGCGCACGGTCCCTCAGGAACCGAGTAGCGTGGAATAGGGCATCTGCTGTGTTTCGAAAACTTCTATAGGAGAAGAAACGTGAAATCTGGGCTCAATTAGTCGCCCTCTCCTAGGTGTGAGAAAAAAATTCGACGTATTTAGGGAAAACCCGAACGACCTATTAACGTCTTTTCAGCCGCAGGCAGAACTTATTCTTACCCCGATGAAATCTCAAATAAACTAGCTCAAACATTTAGCCAGATTTCGCAATCAACAAACTCTACGGCTGCTTTCCAACGGGAGAGGAACTTGCGAGAAAGCGAACATCTTGACTTTACTTCTAGAAACGAAGAGGCCTACAACAATCCTTTCTCCCTCCACGAACTACAAAGCGCTCAAGACCATACACGTGAAACTTTCCCTGGGCCAGACCAGGTACACATCTACATGATCAGAAATCTCTCAGATGGCGCCCGTGACCACCTATTAAGAGTGTTCAACACTCTGTACTCAAACTAATTTTTTCACAATCAATAGCTGGAATCTACAATTATCCCAATACCCAAACCCGGGAAATTCCACGGCGACCCACATAAACCGCCCCATCGATCGCTCCTACCAGCGTTCTCAGCAAGATCATGGAGGTAACGATAAATACGCGCCTCGTCGACTGCCTTGATATGCATGCAGGCCTGAACAGCATCCATTGAGGCAGCCGCAAGCGCCACTCTACGACGGACCACCTTGGTAGACTGGAATCTAACATTTGACAGGCATTTGTTCGCGAAGATCACTTGGTGTCTATTTTTTTTTGACGTGGAAATCGAATACAATACTACCTGGAACTATGGCATCATGAAGGATCTCGACCGCATAGGGCTGAGAGGCCACTTAAAACGTTATATCCACAAATTCCTGCAAAATCGCACCTTCAGAGTTATGGTCGGTGACACCTTATTACCATCCTAACCGCAAGAAATGGGCGTCCCCATGGAAGCGTCCTCAGTGTCACTCTTTTTATACCCAAGATCGACAAGATAGCAGACATTCTCCCGCGTGACGGAAGATTGCTTTCATCACTATACGTGAACGACTTACAAATAAGCTACAGACACCCTAGCCTCTTAACAATTCAACAGGAACTCCAGAAATGTCTAACTCTAGTCGGAAACTGGACCTCCCTAAACGGATTCAGATTCTCGCCCCCCAAAACGAAAAGCATGCAATTTACTCTCGTGCCTGGCTTGCACCTAAAACCAGCCCTAAAGCTAAACAACACTCCGCTAATATACGAAGAATCAATAAAATTCCTCGGTCTTGTGTGGGACCCTAATCTCACATGGAAAATCGTACCGCAGCCCTGGAGACCCGCTGCAAAAAAACAACCGGACTTATCCTCTCAGTAACATCCTTGAAATTCGGAGCCGAAATGGACACCGGCATGACGTTATTCAGAACATTAATACGCTCGTGAATTAACTATGGAGCAATTGTTTACGGTTCAGCAGCTAAAACAACCCTAGAACTTCTCTCAATCATAGTAAATTACGCCCTGCGTATCACAACAGGTGCGTTCCGTTCCACACCCATCGAATCCTTGAACGTGCTTTCTAACGAGCTTCCTCTTCCGCTCCAGAGAGACAAACTCTCACTACAGTACTATTTCAAGACAAGGAGCTACATCAATAGCCCAGCACTCGGTGACTTCACCAACATTCTCGATAAACGCCCCTTTGCGGCTAAGAAAAACATATGCCCACCCTTTTCTCTACGCGTGGATAACTTACTGACCTCACTGAACATCAGACGCAAAGCAATCAAGCCTTCATTCTCCTATCGAATTCTTCAAATCAAAACACACCGACGTGGATGATCAGCCCACCACTGGTCAACCTATATCTGCAGACGTACCCCAAAGCAGCAACCCCAACCATCACGTACCGACGAGAATTCTCACGACTACTCGATGAACAGTACTCTGAGCACCGCAATATATACACGGACGGCTCGAAAACACCGGACGGAGTGGGAGCCGCCGTCATAGGCAAAGGGACCTCGCGTTCGGCCACCCTACCTCACGATGACTCTATATTCTCCGCAGAGCTACACGCACTCGAACTGACCATCTCCATTACAAAAAGCGACTGCCACCCCAAAAATGTTATATTTTCAGATAGTCTGAGTGTTCTCACCCAGTTGAAAACTCTGCACTTTGATCACCCTGATCTTAGAAAAATGCAACACGACCTATTCACGATGTCCGAGAGTAGCCAGGCGGTCGAGTTCTGCTGGATCCCTGGACACGCGGGAATAAGAGGAAACGAAAGCACAGATTCCCTCGCTAAATGGGTGTCTACCAAGCAAAAACAATTCCTCTCTATACATTACCGAGTCTGGTTCCCAGTCATCATCTCAAGTATAACATCACGATGGAACGACTCTTGGCTTGCAGTTAAACCATCCGTGGGAGAAGGGGACACCAGGTTTTCTTATAGGGGAGACCAAGTGTTCGTTAATCGTCTATGCACGTGACACACGTGGATAACTCACAACCACCTAATGGATGTAGACATGGGACTGGACGTACCACCATGCCCCTGTTACCATTACGAGGCAATCAGCGTGAAACACTTGCTAGTAGACTGTGATGCACTAGCAGCAGCCCGATGAGCCTTCTTAAGCCCCCATGCAACCTGCAACGCCTGCTCACAGAAACGGAACACCCGGAAAAAACTGATCGCTTTCGGAAAAACACACAGGCCTCTACGAGGTAGTGTAGAGGTAACAAGGTCTGAATCATCTCCGATCCCGAGCTCGTAGTCCTCCCTGCGCACTAATTGAGAATCTCTACTTTAACTGCAAGAAGCTGTGCAAGAAACTGTGCAGAATCAACGGAGCGTCGTTCCAGGAGAAGAAGCCCTCAGTGACTACACGTTGGAGCTCCGGCGGAGAACGGAGGGAGCTGCTACCACTCCTCTACGCAAAACCTACTGCGTCTGCAATTAACCTGCTCAGCATATTTGTTATAGGGTAAATTCATTTCGTATCCGTTGTTCAGTAAGATTTGTATCTCCTAGGCCTACTCTATACTCGGGTTAGATTAACTCTGTTGATAAGTTGAATTTAATTTTTATCTGTCAAATTATCTTTGTAGTTTCGTCAAACTTACTTTGAGGCCTACTCTGTACCCGCGTTAGAGTTACTCCGTGAAAACGTTAAATTTAATTTACAACTGTCTAAATTTCTTTGAAGCCGCATCAAATTTGCTTGGTACACATGTCAAATTTACTTCATGTTTCGTTGTTAGACCTACTACAACTGTGTTTAAGCCCACTGTGACTGCGAATAAACTGCTCCGAATCTAAGTTTAACGTACTCTTAATCTACGCCGCACCTACTTCACCACTCTTCGACCGCCCTACGATGGAGTCTGCATTAACTTCGCATTGGGACTCCGGTGGAACATGGAGGCAACTACTACTGCTATATCAACTTGTGCTATAGTTATTAGGTAGACCCAATGAACTGAAGGCGTCTGCGATCCACCTGGACATCCTGTGTCAAGGTATCAACCGATCAGGGTTCTTCGGGAGCACAGTGTCGGAAGGATTGAAGGGAGGATTTCGGTGTGCCGAGACGGGACAGTCGGACTGCGTGGAACAGCCTAATGCCGGCGATCATTTGTGACCATCAAAGAGATAGTCGAAAAATCATTTGAGATTGTCGGGACAAGAGAACGCCTAGTTCAGTCAACCGATTTTCCATTTAACTGTAGAGTTAAAATTCTCGGTTTTCCAAGCTCAACACCACTTAAATATTCAAATCCAAATCTTAAATTATATTTGAATTATCAAACTTCATAATCAATGTTCGATATTTAAATCAAAAATTAAAATCAACTATTCATATTAAATTAAATTGAATCCTTCGAGATATTTTCCAAAGGAAATTATTATAGTTTCGAATTATATTAAATTGGATGGATTTGGTTCATTATCAACCAATTACATTGGACGGATTTATTTTACTATATTAATTAAATTGATCTGGTTACAACCCAGTAAAATTAAATGGGATAACATTAGTTTCATCGCAGAAAATTAAATTGTTTGAATTTTCATTTTGTGTACCAATCATAGCTGAAATAAATATTACATTACAGGTTTCTTCCTGTATTTTGATTAACTGACCGGAATTGGTGAGAGGAGCGTTCGCGAGGTGGCCCAGTTGCCTCGCCCAACCTCGTCCCTTCGTCACAGCCCCAGGACATTGCCATGGCCAATCAAAATTATATTCCTCATTGTGAAATCAGAAACGTCTAAATATCATTCCATATTTGTGAAATGTATGTTAATAAATTTTGAGGTACTTCAAAGTTAGATTTGTTTGAAGTTCCTTCAGTTGGTGCCATTCGATCATTTTTTTCGTCATAGCACATGGGACTTGGCACTAAGCACTTGGAGTTGACACTTGGCTCTTTCGCACTTCTGCTCTTTTGCACTTCTGCCCCTTTGCCCTTCTGCACTTATGCTCGTTTACATTTTTACACTTTTGCACCTGTGCACATATGCACTTTTGCACTTTTGCACATCTGCACTTGTGCCCTTATTCCTTCATGCACTTATGCACATTTGCACTTTTGCACCTAGCTATGCACTTTTGCACTTATACACTTTTCACTCAAGTGTTTTTGCACATTTTCATTCTCTGCAATTATTCATATATGCGCTCCTGCACCTTGCTATGCACTTTCTGCACTTATGCACTTTTACACTTCTGCACTTTGCACTTGAACATTTTTACACTTTTTCACTTAAGCACTTCGGCAGTTTTGCACTCATTCACATATGAACTGTTGCACTTTCTCACTTTCCACATTTTAACTTCTGCAATTTTGCACTTTCCGCTATTCGCCTAGCGCCCAGTGCCTAGCGTCCAGTGCCTAGCGCCCAGTGCCTAGCGCCTCCAAGCACCTAGTGCCGAGCGCCTAGTGCCGAGGGCCGAGTGCCGAGCGCCGAGTGCCGAGCGCCTAGAGCGATAAGCTTGGCGCGATGCGCCTGGCGCCATGCGCCTGGCGCCATGCGCCTGGTGCCATGCGCCTGGTGCCATGCGCCTGGTGCCATGCGCCTGGTGCCATGCGCCTGGCACCATGCGCCTGGCACCATGCGCCTAGCGATGTGCGATGCGCCTAGCGCAGTGCGTCGAGCGCAGGGCGCCGAGCGCAGGGCTCCGAGCGCAGGGCGCCGAGGGCAGTGCGCCCAGATCGCATATCGCACTTTGCCTATCTCATATCGTGCATCATACAGTGCACATCGCATTTTGTAAATCGTTCATCGGCTATCGCATTTCGTAAATCGTTCATCGTGCATCACCATAAAACGTACATCGTATGTCGTCATCGTATATCGTAGATCATATATAGCTTACTCGTAGATCATACTTATTATTCTACCATATAATAAATAGCCTACTGGTGCACTTTCTTCTCATGATATGAATCGGGTATGCATTGAATCGTAATGTATAGTAGCAAGCGAGGATTCGTTTATGATCTAAAACTGAGTGAAATCTTCAATGTTCATTTGCTGCTCTATATTTAACTCATCGGAAATTTGATTATTATCAGCTCTCTCCACAAGTAGTTTTTACATGTAGTTAAATTTCACGTGGGGAAAGTCGAATTGTTTTTCTCCGGTTATAGACTAACCATAAACGAATATTTGATCGCTACTGTTGATAGGCCTTGTATTACAACTTTAATTGATAGTTATGATATCTATTTTTTTTATCCAACTAAGATTGTCCTCGTGTTTTCTTCTACCAAAACCAGCGTAGAAGCTTCCGCGAAATTGAAGTTAATTCATATGCATGTAAAACTTTTCAAATGAGCACTGACGACAAATAAGAGCAAATAAACGCTATAATAACGGTGTTATTATCTAGCTGTTGGTTATGGGTTTGCTTGTGTTATGATGCTACTAATTTTTTTTTTCACATTCCATCGAAAGCTAAAAATATCTCACGGTGCACTCCAACTAAAACAAAAAGTAACAAAAAATTCGTTTACAAACATTGCATAATTTATTTCATCCTAATAAAATCGATTTCTGCCTTTTTTTCTTCGAAAGGAAACTAAGTTACGATTATTTGTGAACGATTCATTTAGCTGGAACGGCCTTATCGCGGCTCAAACAGCGCACATATGAAGCCTAGCAGTTTTGAAGCTAATATTCGTCTTCTAACCATAACATATAGACTCGAAACCTCTTCTGCCCTGCACGCCTGAGGACGGACTCTTATTAGTGACCTGGTTCCCACCAGAGCCATGCCGGGCCACCCGACAGAAAATATTTCTCTGACATGAGATGATTCGTGAACACAGAAATGGAGACCGGTCACATCCGCCTTCGTGGTCAATATCAGGGATGGATTAAAGTCTCCATGGAGGTTGATATATTCGGGCTGTCCACGGCACCATGACAATGACGATTAATATCGAGGGACAAGATAGTTGTAGCCGATCTTGATCAGAACTCGATGTTCATTTATGTTGAGTTAGACTCGAATACCGTTGGTATAGAGATCAATATTATGAATGCAAATAGACTACATAGTACATGTCTCACGTGTCTTACTGAAAATATATTTGCCAAACGTTGGTACCGACGATTTTATTACATAATGTTTCAAACTAATTATCTTCACTACCAGTAAACGAGACTATTGCACACACAAGGGTCGAAAGTTTTACTTAAGAAGAATTTTGTTTCCAAACCCCTCAGTGGTTGCTCCGGAACAACAAGGAAGTATGCCGGCAACTTCTGGAAGTTCAGAGTTTCTGTTTGTTTCTTTGTAAGATAAAGTGAGCTACGTTTTTGGAAAACCGGTCCAAAGCAAAGCAGAAACTACAGATTCTTTCGTTCAACAACATACCGACATAGATGTCCTTGAAGGAACCATCCTCTCTCTGCATGAACAAATCACTTTCCATGGGTTGGATGTATACAAAAAAATATATATATGAGTATAGTCGGGATAATTGGTCTGAGAGCTTTCAAAATGTTAATTCAAACCAGTTAGAATAATTACTGTCAAATGACATTACGAAAAAACATGTAAAGTCAAGCATTCATAATAAATGCGTTTAACTCTTATGTTCAATTGTTCTTCCGTCGGTGAGAGCGGAGTAAAGGGAACGGCTCAAGTGTCGTCTGGTTTGTGGTTGCGCTCTGTACTAGCAACTTTTATTGAGACACAGCTTGGTCTTGGCGAACTGCGGGAAGAATTTGCTTGCTGTGTGGGATCAGTTGTATGTGATATTTGTACGAGCCGTTGTGGGTTGGGATGTTCTGTATATTGTGGGGTGGGATGTTCCGTATATATATTAACGGGGTGGGATATTCATGGGGTGGGATGTGGGGTGAGATATTCTGTATATTTCTTAACGAAAGGACTATGCATCCTTTCGTTAATATAGTACAGATCGAAATCCCGGTAAAACAACCCTAAATGATACCAATGAGTCAACACAGAGCTGGTAACCGTACGGACAAAATGAGACAAGTCTACAGAGAGCTGGTAACCGTACGGACAAAATGAGCCAAGTCTACACAGAGCTGCTAACCGTACGGACAGAATGAGCCAAGTCTACACAGAGCTGGTAACCGTACGGACATAATGAACCAAGTCCACAGAGAGCTGGTAACCGTACGGATAAAATGAGCCAAGTTTACACAGAGCTGGTAGCCGTACGGACAGAATGAGCCCAGTCTACACAGAGCTGGTAACCGTACGGACAGAATGAGCCAAGTCTACACAGAGCTGGTAACTGTACGAATAGAAGGAGCGTATTTCCATCGCGAATTGTCAGGAACGTCCTTATGAGGTCTCTGGTGTGACGAAAAGCTTAACAGCTCTCAAAGCGTGTGTCGCGAAGATTATAAATTTTTCAATCATGACAGATATTTGCAGTTTTAGTCTATAGCAATTGTAACGGTATGGCGACCGTCGCCAGTAACAGTTCGTCTACAAAGCAAATCCTCGAAACCAGCTATCCACTGCAAATAAAACAGAACGAGAGAGGTTGAGTGGGTGGGAGCGTTCCTTCAGTTGAAGCTATGTGAATTTCCTCTTATTTTTGTTAGACAGTTCGCTTCCTTTTTTTTAAATATATTCATGGTTCCATTCAATAATTAAAAAAAATCTTCCCTGCAATAATATTATAGTTAATTTCATGTTGACCTATCCGTCTGCTAAGAAATAAGATAAACTATATTATATCCAATCCCTTAACTCATTATCATATTTGCTTTTGATAATATACTCGAGGCTGTGGGAATGCTACTTATCAAATCAATACTCACTCTTCGGTGACGGGAAAGTTTATTTGCAGACAGAAAGTATTATTGCTTTGGGTTTTGCTGACATTGAATTTGTCATGTTTCTGTAAAATCAACAATTTTGTTCAAGTCTGATTGGATCTTTTTGCACTATTCCTCGTAGATAGCTAAAAAAAATCTCAGTGTCGTAATGTGGGTGTTTTGGATATGACGAGTGCACTTTTTTTGCGCACGACGATACTGCCATTCTCTTTCCCAGTATATAGACTGTTCGAGTGGTTTTGTACGGTTTTTCTTGTGGTATATGACCAAGTTCAATAATATGAAATTTTGAATAGCAAATGGGCTTAACGATTGATCGAGTTCACATCCGAAGGTTGTATTCGCTGGCACTATTCACTCTCGTTAGCTATCAATGTTAGCTGCTCCTTCGTTGGGGACTATATAGTAGTTAATTGACGTTTATAACGCGAAGTCGAATGGGGAGTAGTTATGGTGGCCAATTTCGAGTGGTTTGCCCACTCCAACGTTCGTGACACGAGATTTGTTTGCACCAAAATAAAAAATCAAGGATATTACTGGCTCTTGTAAGTGACTTCACATTTTGGGTCATGAACGCTGGTCATTGGCAAAACATTTGTCTGCTTTCCAATCAATGCCAAAAATATTTAAAACACCAAGCATATGCTGTTTTGTGTTAAGACAATATCGATGAAGGAGTTGTATAGATCTATATGTTCTGCAACTGTGCTCTTTGGGGAACAATACACAATTGCGATTTGGCACTGTCTGCTTACCAGCTACTTGAATTGAAACTAACTCATGTCTGCGGGTAACAATGCTGATTTATATTCAGAGATGTAACCAACGCCGCTAAAACTACTGGCGCATTTTTTTCTAACGGAATCACAAGCGCCGCTAGATTTTGTAATCACCAGAGAATTCACCAGCGCCGCTAGTTTTTAGGGCGTTTTAGAAGCTAGTTGTTAACGCTACTTGTTAGATGTAACTAAAATCGTAAATTATAACACAACGACTATAACAACGTGGTCAGAAAGCGTTCGAACGTGAAGTGAGAACATCAACATGTTCTCTCGCATGTTTCCGGTATGAAACGTGTTTGAACTCGGTGTAGTTTGGCCGTTGCCCAATCGTTGCACGTTGCAATGTGGCTGCAGGCTGCAGCTGTGCATCAGTCAACAAGTATCACTCGGGTTGTGAGGTAAAAGTGTGTTCATATTGTTATGAGCCAAGAATTTTACCTCAGCAATATCTATGAAGATCGTTGATTGATGCGCAGTCAGAAATTGGACTCGTAAAACAACAGGCATTAGCCTAATTGGTACTGGCTTACATTGAAAGCAGAACTAGAAGTAGCGCTAACGGTGTTTTTTGTGTAACCCCCCAAGCGATAGCGGTAGCGGCAGCGGCGCTGGTTTTTATCAGTAGCGCTTACACTCTGCTTATACTTCGTATGAGGAACAATACTCTTCTACCCTTTCAGCCTCATCTATCATTGTGAAATAGAGAGTGCCTCGGGAAAGAGAATACACCTTGATAATTTCTGGCGTCCATCATCATCCACGTTTCTCGGATGGATATAATGTCAACTTTTTCGTTCATTCGGTAACAAGTTCATCGATTTTGTTGCGGAGACTACTAGCGTTTGCATCATAGAATTTGCGGGTACCGGCAGTCACAGTCTCTCAATCATTTCTTGATTTGTATTTCATCCACTTAGAGGCGTTTTATAAGGTCTAATATTTTTATTTTATTTTATCCTTCACGAATTCTACTTGCGTGCAGCGATTCTGCCTACATTGGCGACAATGATCTCCCACCCCCTCCTGATCCTCTACGTTCACATCTTAATCACCATCTTGCACCGAGAAACAGCCGAGATCTATCACCCCACGGCATAGCACCAATACCCCAAACTACTCTCCCTTCATGTTAGACCGAACATCATTCCAGTCAGCATTCGTCCCCGCCTTCTACGCAAAATATCTATTCTACCATCACTGCCCTCCCTTTTACAATTTCCGGAGCTTTGTGTGATAACTCCAATGACAATCCAACCACACGTGACTAGGGGCACCCCGTAACAGCAAATTTGCCTCTAAAACTCCAGGCGCGACCACACATGTCTGGGTGCAGCGCATTAACAGTCGCTACTGCGCCGTCAGTCAGGTGTAGGTTATAAAGGCAAATGCAGCAAACAATTTTCGATTCCCATGGAAACAAACACACATGAACTTTGACAAAATAAATACCCCACAATTTGAACATAGGAAATCATTACGGTCCTAAGTAATCTTAAATTACAGTCAAATAACTCCCCAACGAAGGTCACTGCTCCTGCATTCAATAATAGAATATCTAAAGGAACAAATCAATTACAGGTCAAATTATCACCCTGGGGTTTTGATTAACGAACCTAAAAATAAGCGCCATGAAAACTTGCATAACTACATAGCTTGCTGGCATTGTCGATATCATCATGACATACATTGAAAAATATTTCACATACAAAATGTATGATCTCGACCATGGTGACCTAATGATTACACTACTGAGTAGTGCTCCGAATCCTGAAATATATATTTTCTAGGAATTTAAGATTGGTAACGCAAGAAGAACATCCATTTAGGCAGATCAACGCATAGATCGCAATGAGACAAGACACACAATATTCATTCACCTAAAGAATGATCATACTGCGAACATGTACCATTGGAACATTTATTGAAAACGCACCGATTGCACGGAGGACCAAATCAGTCGAACTTCCGCAGCAATGAATTCACTGCTCTACACCATGCACCTCATACTTGCATCTACACATTGACGGCCTCAGGAGCCAAAAAAATCCCGTCAAGCAGCCTGATGGTCGCAGACAGAGTAGCCATCAACCTCAACACCATCCACGAGAAAAGCACTGGCCAATGTCACTAGATAGGACGCAGGCCTCTTGCAAATCCGATGTCAAAGAAAGTAGCCCTTGGCCGAAAGACATGAACCGTATACAGATACAACACATACTGTAAATGCCGAAGTATTTTGTCTAAAGTGTATCAGATTAGATACATGTTAACAAAGAAAGATGTTGAAATACTCTGTCATACTGAGACACGGTTGGTATCTAGCACGGACAGCAACTTTATTCAGATCGATGGATACATTGTATTCAGGGAGACCAAGGACAAAGACGAGGCGGGGCGTTTTTTTTGGGAAATTATGCGTATGAGACTAGAACGTTTGAAGATGGAGACGAAGTCGACGATGTTTGGATAACCGTCTAAGTCAAGAAAACTGAATCCTTTATTGCCTGAGCCATTTAAAGACCACCCAAGGCAACTAAACAATCTTTCCGACACTTATAATCAATATATTATACCAGCCGCTGTTAATATGACAATGTATAACAATGTTTTAGGAGATTACGATTACGACCAATAATTGAAACTCGGTTTATTGGGGTCAATAATAAGAAGATTAAAACTTGAAGAACTCATTGAGACACCAACCAGAATCACTAGAGACGGTAGGACCTGATAATTACAAACATTCGATGAACATTTACAAACGCAAGTGTCGGTTCCTCTGCAGCAGACCAAGAAGAAATATGCTGCGGGATCACAGTGCTCAAGAAAAAAACAATAATAAATCGCCCTGACATTCAGAACAAAGGAAGGTTACTCGAGTCACTAACACTCGAGCTATGCAACAGAGTTCCAGTGTTTGACAACATGCGTCAGACGGACGATGTACATGTCCAATCCGCTATATTATAGAAATATTTCTTAGAAGCTCTTGACACTGGGACACCAATTGTTACCAAGAAATTAACAAGCCCTCCAACCAGATGGGTAACTCCTGAACTCAAACCAGGAATAAACAACCAAAGAGTAGAACATGAAGTTGACAGCAACATAAATTTCTCAAATAACATGGATTTAGCTGAGCAATTGAAAGCGATAGGCAGACCATCACGAGATGAGGTTTTATCGCAGCAGACCCGCGCGCAGAAGTAAACACGGCCTTGCTGAACAGGGTGATGAAAAAAAAAATCTAATCAAACATAGAACATTCTCGGGCACATCGTGCCCCACTCCAACCAAAAAAAATTGAGCAGCTACGAAAACCCAAATGGAATGTCTAAATCATTTATTGATTTATTCGCAAATGTGAGAAAACACACATGTGATGAGGTGATGGGTGAACGGAGTAAAGTCACTTTAAGTATAAACGAACCCAGGGAAGGAAATGAGCCATCTCGACAAACACAACCGTCCAATAATAATTCACTTCCTTCCCAGGAAACATGGTCACCCAAGCCAGCAAGTGAAGCATAAATTGTCTTTGACATTTATTCGCTCATCAACACAAAATCATATGGACATGATAACATAGCGCTGCAGTACCTAAAGGACGGTCGTCAACAATACTGACAAACCTTCAACTGCTCATCAATACATCTATAACGATAAGCACTTTTCATAAAAATTTCGAACATGCCCTCATTAGACCGATCCATAAACAAGGGGATAACAATGATCCCTCAAATTATATACCTGTAACTTCCAGAGTTCTAGAAAATAATGTTTCACGTCAACTCCTGGACTACTTAAAGAAGGGAAGCTCATTATTGAGATTTAGTATGCAAATAGGCGTAGGACAGTTACTGAATGCGCGCTAATCATAATCTCCGAACCAGTCTACAAAGCAATTTACTAGAACTGTCTATCACGACTTGTTTTGTTGGACTTGTTTGAAGCATTCGAAAGTGTACACCCTAACACCTCAATGAAAAAGCACTTCAACTGAACATTCAAACATCCTGGGCGAGAAGCTATTTCAGATACCGGTCGGAATCTGTCCTGATAAACAGAAAAATGATTTCTTGTCAGCGACCGGCAAATTTCGGTGTCCCACCGGGATCTATTTTCGGATTTTTTTGTAAATGACGTTAGTTACCGGAGTCCAGTGAACAGCACAAAAATGACAATGATTGCTGATGATGTTTAAATTGGAGGAGCTGAATGAAGATGAGAAAACCGCGTCGACTCACAAACATAATTAGTAGACTTCAAACAAGCTTAAATGTAATGAAGATTAAACAAAGTTCATTATTTTTTAATCTAAAAAATTACATCTGGATTTCACGACAATTATGTTGTTAACTATTTGAGGGAAAATATCCGTCTTTGTAAGTAATATTCTGAAACAATAAAATTTGAGAGCGCGCACCAAGTCGGGTATGTGAAAGTGTCAAAAGTCTGCGAGTTTTTTTCCATCCTATTATGACCTTCAAAGACCATGTGATATTTTTTTATTCTAAACTGAATGTGATACTCATGCTCCTTAGTAGTGTCAAAAATGAACTCTATTTTGAATCAAGGCTTGTCGTAATAAACTCTGTGATCTCTCACAAAACAATTACTGCCAAACCATTAATGGGAAAAGTGAGAAAACGTTGATCACTGATAAGGCCGCTCACGACGGGAACTTCTTGAAGAGTTACGCTCATTCAGAGCAAATTTGACCGGTTAAGCATAAATGAGCGACAAAACCTCAATGAGGCACCGAAGCTAGAAAAAACACAGACTGGGGCATAGGCGTTTTGAGTCGCCGGTCACAAAAAAAAATCCACAATCTACCAACTGACAGAACTGTTCGCTCGTCAACAAGTGCTAGCAGAAAAAAAAACATCCGTAGGTCGATACTAGTTTCGCGTCTGAAAAGCTTGGCAGCTTGGGTGCACCGGACCATCACAACGTGAGAGCCTCCTAACCAGTACCACCTACACTCTTTAATCTTTCGCAGGGTTGGGTGCCTCTCTACGGTATATATCAGCTGTCACGAAATCAGGTTTCACTAAACGACACTGTCTAGTCCAAATCGATCCACGAGTACATTGCTTTTTTCAACTCTGTTATTCAGCACAACCCGGCACACAGATAAATTTACAGTGCAGGATAAATCGTACCGTTATTTTGTTTCTTCAATATATTGTTGATGATATGAAACACGAGTTAATTAATGGGTAAGGGCAGTCCCCAACGTCGAATAATTATCTGGAGAGCAAAGCTATAGACTGCCTACCTCTGGGGTCACCAAAACAATACTGACTCAGCAACTGTCAGGGACCCCCGACATAACAGGCCAAAAGCGTGTGCACAAAAATGAACTCAGTTGTATGGGTGAAATGTAAGTGGGTTCAGGTATAAAAATGAAAAATTAATGTAAAAATTCGGCGACACACGAGCAATATAGAGGTGCAATTACGCAGCAAAACACGTATATAAATTTTTTCGAACTCATAAACAAGCAAATGACATTAGTGTGGGCTCATGACAGGGATACATGCTGCACAAATATTCGAAGATGCTATTCTGCTACATGCATTTTTAATTATTTGTTCAGCATATACCCCTGTCATGAGCCCACACTGATGTCATTTGTTTGTATTAGATTTCAAGTAAGGTTATATAAGTTTTATGCTGCGTGATAGGGGCTTTATGTAGTTTCTTAATAAAAAAATTGCAGTGTTTCAATCAAAGTTAGAATCATAACAAACTATGTAGCTGTGACCGTAAATTCTATTTTGTAAGCGTTACAAATGATGAGCTTTTGCGATGTACCTAATGATGACAAGAAACACCCTTTACGACGTCAAAACGTAGATACATCTTGACCACTTGCACGGGAGAGAGTCACAATATATCCAAAAATAATTGTCTCTCAGATGTTCATAGCTGTTAGCGGGAACATGAAAGTCCTCATTTGTTCAAAAGAACTAGAAAAGCTTATGTGTAACAAAATACATTGCTCGATATAGTTGTTCCCAGAATTTAATGTGAATAAAATATATTATTTGGCAAAGTTGCGCCCTGAATTCAATGTGAATTATAGAATTCGGCCAGCCACGGACGAACGTGCTCATTTGTGTCGAGCTGGCATGTCTTAGGTTTAACCAATTACATTAGTCGATACAATTATACCATGAATATATTGTGTGCTGTATACTTAAGTAATACTTTGTATCACACCAGAATAACACGAGTTTCACTTGAAAAACGTTTGTATTAATTATTATTGTTATCATTGCAACTCTTCAGTAAAGAGCTGCAGGGGTACTTCGATGGGCTTTTGCAATGGTAATGCATCTTTTGCTACCGTGGCTGCTTCTCTGCCGTTACCGCAGCGGCTACGATTTCTACCGGCTCACGCTGAGGCCATTGTCTTTCGGTCGAGCTCTACTGGCAGATTTTGCAAATTCACTTTCGTTAATAGGACCAGCATCGATGTTCTGAAATATGTTTTTGTGGATGAGAAGTCCTTTCGTGTTCATGCGTGCCTCATTGGGATTTTGTAACAATAATAGTTCTCTTGGGCAACCATTTTTTTCCAGTGATCTGAGAGTAGGAAGTGTTCATCTTTGCAGAAAGTTGCAAGATGATGATTTAGATACATCATATTTTTCCACTTGCAGCTCATCATTGGTTCAGGTAGGGGAGAACGCAAGTAAATTGATCCATTTCTATCTGTTTTCGTTGGTTCGAATTAACCCTTTAACAATCAAATCATCGATCACAATATTTTCCTCATGTTCTCAGAGTTCATTTAATACGGCAATATTTCAGATCGGTCCGAATGTGGTGAGACCGTGGCCCAACGTGTCTTGTTCCCCCCACCATCTGGCTGCCTCCTGCTTGCCTCAACCGAGAACAGTGCCCTGTTTTCTTCGATTTAATTGGCCGCATTTCCTATCGATTTGATGAGATCGTTGGTCTCTACGTTATAGCGCTGTAAGATTCCAGGCCAGGTTCAAGTCGAGGTATACTTTAAATACCTTTTTTTTCTTTACTTTGACCTCAGAAGTTTCTTTGACCACAACTACTTCACTGTTTATGATAATTTTGAATTCGAGAAACGATTTCTACGTGTTTTCCAATTTTGATTCCATAGCTAGCATCTTACTATCAAACGCTCATTTATAGTGTTCAAAAAGGTCAGCTTCAAAACCAAACACACTGATAAATAAATTGATCAACTTACAGGTACAATATCCAGCAATGCATGATTCGGAAAGCTTTTCATAAATGGAGAGGTCTATTGGGCATTTCTGTGTGGTGAATAATGTAACAAACAGGCATCAGTCGAGTCGATGTATATCGTCCTTACTCAAAAAACATTCAACTATTTTTTTACGGTGACCGGCGCTCAGGATTCTGTTTGGACCGCATTTTTCCCGATGTGAAATTGAATTGACACATAAAATGGCAGCGACCACGAGTCAGGACGCTTGATCCAGTCCAAAAAATATCTCAAAATTTTCAAAGAGAGCAACATAGTATCCGAACGGTTTGTTCTTAAAAACGATCCATCTACCTAATTACTGAGTAGCGAGTCGCAAAAGAACAGGTTGCAAAACTAATAGTTTTGCAACTTCTTATTTCACATGAGCATTCACGGTTCGGCTACCCTCAGCAGTTGGTCTGTGGCCTCGGGCATGCGAGCAACATACTGTAACACGTTGGTTGGAAGCAAATGATTTCACTCGGGTAATCGTTGACTGTTTCGCTTTTCAGTAGTCCCAGCTGTATTTTATTTGATTCATCGTACAATGGATGTTTTTTCGGGTTATGTTATAATCAGCCAGGGGAACTGTAGAGCCCTGTGGAGGGATTTGATATTAATGTTTCATAATCAATGAGTAAGTATCATATTAGGAAGGAGAAAATCTGGAACGATGACATATAATTCATGGTTAAATTGGTTAGGTTAGGTTAGGTTGCCTAGGTATTATGCATCTGGCAGTGAATGGTAACCCATTTTGCACAAAATGTGTGTAAATGCCTACATGGTGCCCCAAACCTGAGGCAACGCAGTGACGCTGACGATCCTGTATGTTCAAAATTTGGACTCATATCTGTACTCATTCAGATAGCGGTCTGCTTTCTGGGAAGGAGGATGACGCCTAGTTTTATATGGAAGTATTTCACCCGAAAGGAAAATGCAGGAGTATGTGTTATATGCAATTCAAAAATAAAATTAAACAAATCAAGCTCCACGTTCGAGTTTTGGCAACATCTGAATGGATAGCCTTAAAGGGGCGAAAAAATACAAGCTATAGGGATGCTACGGGTGTGTTGATAGAACATAATAATCCGGACTTGGGTACCAAAAATAATTATTTAGATGGCGCTCAGCAGGGTGCGAGCAGAAAAGAAAGAGCGATGCCAGTAACAACAAAACGTGGGACGTATAAAGATCGGGTGAAATAAGGGGAGTATACCCAAACCTTAGCCAAAATTTAAAATAATGGAAATAAGGGGAAAACGTGGGATATATTCAAGTTAAATGGATACCAGTGACAGTGATAGTGGTACCGAGGAGGTGTCACGGGAAGAAAAACCTGCTAAAGTTGAAGGAAACGGAATTATCAAATGGGGTTATGAAAGGGTATCAAGTATAAGAAGTGTAAAATTATACAATAAAATCAAATGTATTTATGACTTTGTTTTATATATGTTGGTTATGAAACACGAGGAGAGAGAGAGTCATGTCTCAAACGTTTGAGTGCAAGGAAAATTGGGTATATTTCGGATATCTGCGGGAATATAATGAATGATGATGTGGGCAATAGTAAGAACAAACCTGAAACGATTCGATGTCATGAACATATAACATTAATTGATAAATTAGCGTCCATAGAACGCTCGCTGCAGAATAAAAACAAATTTTTTGTTACATAGCTAGGCTTGCAAGGGTTGCATACACTTCTCCCAGAAGTCTCCGTTTATTTAAAGTGTGTTCTAAGGGCGTTAGTCTAGAACCCCAATAGATTAGAGAAAAAATCAAATCCAGATGATAAATTCCACACCGATATGAAGAGTCGACAGCTTCAGGTGAGTAATAAAATGCACATGATTGATGAAGGACCCACAGAGTGGCACTGATACCAAGGATCAAGATACCACAAGAGAGGGAGGTCGAAATCGTTACTTATGTTTCGCCATGATGCTAGTTTCGATTTTCGGAGTGAATAGTTATGTTTTCGTATAAATGATAACCCGTGTACATATAAATATAAATGTGTCTAAATCTATTATCAATAAATAATAAATCTAATAAATCTTTGTTTGCTGTATTCTAAATTTACTCGAATGATTAGCATTGAAATGCATATATGCAAAATGACATGCAACGAAGTTGCAATACAAGGCCTCTTCTATTTCGTTGCTATGTGGTAGATATTAGTCCAGTTTAAAGGCATGCCCCGATATTGAGGTGGAATATGCGGTAATCGTCTCTGTCTGAATACATGGACTTCTCCAAGAACCCCCAAAATCACATCTTGTACGATAAAGAAATTGCAGGTATGCAACATGCCAAGAATCGAAATGCACTACAACATATCTTGCCTTACGTTGAACATGTGATACATGTTAAGCAAATTGAAGTTGCACACAGCTACCTAATCTATCGTAGATATATATCTCATCAGGTCAAAAACAGAAGCTGAAGCACAAGTCTACAGCTTCTTTTATGACCCACTGGAACCATGCTAAGGTGACAACGCACGCATGCACGTGTGCGCGCGTGGACATTGAGGCGTAAAATGCGGCCACTATCCCTGGCTGATAACATGGACTTCCTACACACTTGCGGTTGAACTATAGCAATCGCTTTTTACTTGTGTTTTGACCACCCCAAAAGTAATTGACCAGAATAGAACTAAATAAACCTTCAGGAACAAAGTCCAAGCGACTAAGTCGGTTACGTTAAGAAATAACATACATATAAACAAATACATTGACCGAATCACAAAAAATTGCTATTGGACGTCCCTATGCGTCTGACCCCCTCCTCTTTCCTCCTCCCCTACCCTGCCCCACACCCGTCCCGGGTGCTCTGTCTGTGCCTTCATTAATTAACTTGACGACAAGAGCAATTTGTCTTAACATACAACTTTAATGTCCGAGATATACAGCGAGTAAGTCGGTCAAACTAAGAAATTACATACATCCTAACTATTACATTGGCCTAATAAAAAAAGTGTCCCTTGCATCCCTATATCCAGAAGCGCAACCAACTTTTGTCGAGGGGGGTACTCGCTGGACCCCAAAAAATTGCCGTTTGATTACATACTATCTACTCACATTCCATCGTATGAATATCACCAGAAAAAAGCCAAAATCTGATCAAATTGATGCCTGAACGTCGCATACAAGTAATAAAGAACAAGGGACAAGGACGACAAAATTGTATAAGGTAGGAATTTACAGTAGCGAAAGAAAATACGTTTAAAATTTAAGCTAAAGAAAAATCTTCAATATTCATTTCCCGCTCGATATCTGAACTCGTGGAAAATTTGATTGATAATGTTCAAAGTGAAGCTTGGTCCAAATATAACACCGTCAGAATTTTGTATGCAAAGTTAAACTTCACGTGGGTAAAGTGAGTTTATTTTTTTGGTTGCAGACTAACCATAAATCCCTTTTATTTTGCTTCTGTACACGAATTATGTCCAAATTCTCTTTAATACTGTGGGGGTCATAACTTTGAGCTGTTCATTGTCATCGAACATTTATTGACGGCATGGTATTTTCACTTACAAAAATCCACCTGTATCAACCGGCACTGTTAGTAGACTTGGAAGAGACGTTATGTAGGCTGGTGTCGTTGTTTGGAAGAGTGTGTTAGAGGAAGAAATGGCAAGTCGATTTGAGCAGATGTAATGTAATGAGATGTTCAATGAACGACAATGATAGCACAATTCGTTTCGCGTTAATGCAGAGTTAATGGAGGAAATTCAACGTTTAAAGTGCCTGTTCTCTCATGTTAAGATGACTATACATAATTGCAACTTGAGGTTAAATGAACGGCAAATGAATGGTGTAAAGTGTTGGGTAAGGAAGTAAAACGATTTGGTATGAAGGGGTTGTTGTTTCAACTGTGATATTCTGGAATGAGACCTGGGGCATGAGAGCGGAAGAAAAAGGTGGTACGTTGTCACGATGAAGTACTTGAGAGGAATGGCAATAGTGACGCGGAGCAACAGGACCAATAATGATGTTGTTTGAATTGGGAAGAAGATGGCGAGGCAGTTAGAGGAATGAGTAGGTTCACGTTTTCGTAAGTAGTTCAGACACGTGGTGAAGTTGGATGATGGGAGATCGGTGAAAATACTGATGAAACGGCCATTCACTTTTCCGAAACGTAATGACTATATTAGACCATTGATTGGAATTGTAATGCAATATTTGGGCTTCCACTTTGGAACAAACTGAATTCAGCTTAACGATCTTTATAGACTCAGATGCAGGGTACAATCCCCAATAATGAAGGGGGGATAACGTTAAGCCTCACCTCACACTCGTCTCATGCACTCACACACATACCACACTTAGCTCGTGTAAATACTATATGGTCCAGCCCGCTGTCCACAACACACATTGGGTCAGGAGTAAGGTCTGAGATCAGTGTTGGCTACAGGGCCCGACAGATTTTCGAGCTATTGGGCCAAGTAGCTGACACTAATCTCAGTCCTCACTCCTGACCTGAAGTGTAGGAGGTGGGCTTTGGGCTGTAGCCTCTATAGTTTACACGAGCTATGTTTTTGTATGTGTTTGAGTGCATGAGAGGAGTGTAAGATGAGGCTCAACGTCGGCCACCCCTCCAAGTAAGGCCAGTGGTTGATGAAGCGCTCACTCGTGTAAATATCAATTGTTATTGAAATTTAATTTATCACGATTTTGGGTGAATGTTTTGGTATTGTATCGACAATATGATTGCGCTCATTGCATATCAAGTTTAGTTGGTTATAGTATTTTTCATCCTTGCTGAGGTTGTCGTTTTACACGTGACCTGATGTATTCAGTAAGAGAAGGGATTTCACTTCGAAAACAAATTTTCGTTATTTCAACTGTAAGCATGTGGACTCGAATGCGATATGATCTATTGAAATAAATAGTAATTTTACATGAATGGTGGTTCGATTCATTCATACAAGCAAAAACAATTTGTCCCTTTTCAACAATATTTATATAATATCTTTTAAAACGGTAATTATACAACCACAGAAGCTGAAAAGCAGATACGTGTATGGGCTTTCATTACTCGTCTGAGTGCACACTGATTTATTTACGAACCGTTTCGTTTAAATTGTGAGAACCAAGTAGTAGAATGAGCTTAATCGTCAAGGTTGGAGACCTCAAATAAGAAAGATAAAGGGCGAAAATGGGTTTGGAGAGAACCTCGAGTGTGACTGGAAAGAAGAACCGGTTACAATTGTTGCATATGCAATAACAGGAAAGGCAATGAGGCCTGGAAATATTATGTTGTTCATATGTTTATTGTATTCACGTTGGTATTCACGTTGGTTTTCATGGGTTTATAATGATGATCGGGGGTTGTATGCTGAGCTTCCCATGAATGACGCGGAAATCGTCATTTTCTGTGAAAAGTGCTAACAGGAGAAGCTTAATCATATAGTAAGTTGAGTTCATTGCGACATATCCGAATTACTTCACTGGTTTCGATGTGCAACATATATCGCCTCTCTTTATGATGATCTCTCTTTAAATTTTAGTTCAATGTTCCAAGTGGTTTTATTTTCAAAATTTATGTTATACTACATCATGGGCGAATTTTATTTAACAACGCGCTGTTTCAAATTCAATTTCGAACACGGCTTCTTCCAAAAGTCAAGACTTTCCGATGCAGTTTTTGGATCCCAAGAGGTTCAGAAGATCTCATTGTAAAATCGATTTCTGATTACATCTACATTTCATTCGAATTGGTCCGGCGAAGATAAATACAGACGGTTGCTTTATGGTGTTATCGGTCGCTGCGACTAACAGGAAAATGTGGGCGATGGATTGTGTACTAAGAGAGGTCGACTATGTCGGGGTGGATGGATGATGATTAATTTTATGGAACGTTATTTTTCCTAAATATTTTATTATTTCTTTTTTCATTGGCTCGATGATTCATCTGTGCCTGCTTTTTATAGTGAATAATTTTATGTATGATATTTTTTTTTATCGTCGGACGCCCGCATGGGCCCTAGGTTGAACTATGCTGTGTGTTTGTTAGTTTAGTCCAACCTATGGTCGGAGAATTTGCACTCTCCCGGGATCATAATAAATGCCCGAGCACAACAAGGCATTCTTCCGATCTAAGTGTTGAAGTGATGCCGATGTTGATCTTAGAGTGTAAGAGACTTTCATGGCATGTCATGACACTGCGTGGAGGGAACGAGACGAGTCGAGGCAAGTAGAGGCGAGTGGAGACGAGTCGACGGGTCTAGCGATGAGTCGAGACGAGTCGATACAGCTTTGAGACGAGGGGATTTCATTGATCCCGCGGTACACATGGGACCTGCGGGACTCGGGGGACCCGAGGTATTCGGGGGGCCCGAGGTATTCATGGAGCGCGAGGTATTTGGGGAACCCGGGGGACTCAAACGACCCGGAAGACTTGAGGGACCGTGCTGCACCCTTTTGCGGCCCTTTGAAAACCCCTTGAGACTTTTTGGGACCTACTTGTGAAACTTTGGGACCCTTTTGAGACCATCCTGGGCTCTGTGGACATTCCCACGCTGCAAAACTCACCCACTGAAACAATGTTATATGCAATGTTGGAGCAAAAAAATATCTTTTACAGTCCACAACGAGTCAAGACGAGTTGAGGCAAGTTGACTTAGCCGGTCAACGAGTCGAGGCGAGTCGAAAAGGGACGAGGCAAACACGAGACGGGCTGAGGCGAGAGGACCCGATGGACCCAAGTAACTCTGGGGGCCCGAGGACGTGTGGGACCCTCCGGAACACCCCTGAGCCCGTTCTGACCCAGGGACCTACATATACCATCTCCTCTTCACTTCCCGCGCTGCAAAACCTGTTCCCTATAACAGTTTAAGTGTGTTATCTCTTTATTCTAAATAGTCGTTTCAACCCACGATTTACTTGCGAGAAGAGGGAGAGCCGGGTCATGCTGATCGAGAATTTTCCAAACAAGTCGAGACGGATGGAAGCAAGTCGAGTTACGGGACGACGAGTCGAGACGGGTCGTGATGACTTGAGACAAATCGAAACTGGTTGAGACCAGGTTCCCGAGGGACGCGGGATATTTGGGTGACCCGTGGGACTTGAGGACTTGTAAATATCCGGGGACTGGGGGGACTTCGCGAAGTATTCCGGAATCCTACGGCATCCCCTTGGACCTAATAAGATCCCCCAAGACCCCTTGGAGCGCAAGGGACCTTCCACTCCCTCCCTTTCCTTTATTTATTTCCTTTGCACAATGCAAAATCATGTCCGCCTTAATAATGCACGTGTAATTTTGCCTAAACCTATTTCTATACCTGTGCATAAGTCTTAGTTATCTTCTGAAAGCCATGTATATGACAGAAGTGTTGTATTGGACCCAATATTCGTAGCTGTAAACCTTGAAGTGTGTGTGGGTTGAAATTGACCGAATCCGTGTAGTTGTCATTGAATCACATCTCCAGAGGTGGTTCGTTTGACCGTTATTCCTGAACGCACCAAAAGATTACGTGTCACGGTTGAAATTTCAACATGTGTTATTATGATTTCGGCATTGATCTTTTTCTCACACACAAAGATATGCGAGCTTACTAGGATCGATGATCTTCGTGCCCCACTAGAGGAGCTTGCGAAGAGTGGCGTCCATAGCTCCAGTGGAAATAGGCTTCTTGTCACATCTCATCTCTCAGGAAGAGGTGGTGTCAATACATGGCGTAGCGTTATTTGACATTAATTGAGAACTTCAGATATCTATGATTATTTCCCTATCATTGAACAAGTTTAAGAAAATTCGGCATTTTCATAAATAAAATATGATAACATCAGGGTGTTGCTTCCATCTTTTTGTCCGTTGACCGCTCTTCTCAAGGAAATCATTGTTTGGACTCGTTCACGCTCTATCGCGACAGGTAGAAGTGATAGTAAACGAATCTCTTGAGTACGTCAAAATGTGAGTGATGGTTATAGATGTTGATGCGAATTAAATATGAAAAGTGGGTTGCCAGTGTGACTAACTCTTGATTGATATGATCGACAGAAGTGTGAGAAATCTAAGCCACACTGATATACCATGAATTGGCACTGTAGAGGTGATAAATACCTGTGAAAGTCAAAGGCAAGTGCGGGTCTCTTCGACGTTGCTAAAACCACAGCATCGGGCACAGTGAATTAATCGATAATACTGACGATACGACGGAGCTACCAGTTGTATACTGCAACGATAGTATGAGGAATTTGAAATAGGAAGCGATTTTAGAGGGTGCAATCATTGATTTGCGGGTCCTGGGCGAAGACCGGCGGATCGGTTATTCCAGATATCGATTAACGTCACTTCCATGAGGGGATTAGGGAACCTTGATCGTTAGCCAGTTCCATATGATATCAAGCTGAGTATTGAACCGCTCTGGCCATGGGGGATTCTCTCTCTCTCCAGGAATCCTCGAGTCATACAATGTTTCATATCATGGTTGAGAAATGAGGCGAACTCTGTTTAGGGGTGAGATATTTTCTGGAGTGAACAATGTCCTAAATATTGTTCTGGGAAATCTTGGGGAACAAATTACGTCCCGCGAATATGATGCGAATGTTCATTTAGTCATTTCTTATTTCTATGCTGTACCAATTATGTTTACGATAATGATCACATTTCCCAGCTCTCGAAAACCTATCTTCAGCTTAATTATTATTAATAAACAATTGGAAAATTGATGTCAATTGGTAACATTCAACTGACACTAACAAATAATGAGCATATACATTCCGGGTCAAGTCTAAATACAATTCAACAGATATCATTAAACACTGTACATTGCTAACATTGAATACTTTTCCAGCAAGTTATTTCCTATTAATTGCCTTCTACTGGAGGCTCTGTTCTCAGCATGGACGACATCTTCATAAGGCTTCTCATATTTTGCATCACCCGGGAATCTCTGAGAAATAAGTTCATTGGCTCGCAATCGATGGAACATTAGTGGTTGCATCATTTTGCATCCTTAAAAAGAGACTGAAGTCCTAAGCTTTTCTGTGTTGGGAGTGTTCACATTAATGTAGTCTTTGTAATGAAAGAAAAACGAATAAATATGTTAATAAGCAAGTGCCTCGCTTCTTTATAGTCGGAGTTTTAACTCAGGTATGTAAAAAACTAGATTTCTTTGACATTACAAACTATAAACTTAAAACTTCAATGAGAGAAAAAACTCAAGAAAATTATGGATTATACAACGCTCTGACTCAGCAGCAAGTTGAAATTGCCTATTCTATTTCATTAGACCATATAACATTTTTGACAATAGTGTGGTAAACAGATTGTGGTACAGTATATTCTGAAACAGATATGGCAAAAACTAGGACGAATACCTTGGAAGGGGGTGTCCGACGACCAGGTTCACCTCACACTCCTCTCAAACACTCACACTCCAACAACTAAGCCTTTTTGAGCTAAAGGGTCCGGTCGGAAGACACCTCAACACACACTCTGGGTCATGAGTGCGGTCCGAGGTCAGTGCCATTAGCAGGGCCCGACAGTCTGATTAGTTTGCCGCTGTTGCTTCATAGCGACCAGGCCCCTCACACCCACGACCATCCCGATTTTCAACGAGGTATGATAGGTGGGAAAGCACATCAGAAAAGCGTTAAAAAATCATCCATCAGTATCCATTCTCCAATCATGTCTATCCATTGCACGCTTTCTCGCTTCCTCCACACTCATGTCTCTCCTTCCTTACACTTGCCACACACCATTCATCCACCTAAACTTCAGGTTGCTTGTAGGTTTACGTCCACTCACCTCCGCCTTCATCACCCTTTTCCCCAATTTTCTTCCATTCATCCTCACCATGTGCCCTAACCAACCAAAATCACTCTAATATCCTATGTCCACTTACTCCTTCAACATACCGTTTTAATTCGAGCAGGATCGGTCTTGATCCTGTCTTTCAGCGTCAGTCCAGCCGTGATCTAAAATTTCATATTGAAAACAATTAATCTCCTCTCCACCAACTTCTCAAAATAATTTGTTCGATATGTAAATTCGACGTTGGTGCTTTAAATTAATACTGCCATATCGATATCATCGTGTCCAGAGAAAATGTATTACCGCATTAAGGGGATGTTTTTCTCAGTTGACATTAATTTTAAAACTTCACATGATGTGTGTTCTGATATGCCGATATCAGAATCAAGTTTCAGTTATATGGCTAGCAATATATTACATTTGTGCATGAAACTTTCGAAAGCACGATTCAGAACAACCCCTATCCAGAGCGTCCAGAGAAGCTCAGTTTATTCAACTTCATTAAGTTTGAGTGAGCAGTCACTTGGCATAACAACAGGAGTAAATACATACATCTCGCGTTATCAATCACATAGTGATGGTGAAGCCACAAACAAAATAATATATTATGCAGGGCGAAGCTACCACAAACTACTTTTAACGTCAAAACATCACTACAGATAAACAATATTTACTTGGTGACAATCAATATGCTAACACATTAGGAGAGACGTGTCTAATAGCCTTGCCCATAAGGCCGTGCTGGTGTGTTGCCTATGCTCGAAGACCAATACTCGAAGACCACGGTGTTGTGGATGGGGTATGCCGCATCAGCGACTGGAACTGCAATGGGAGCGGGGCACCCAATACACTGGGATAGACTGCTTAGATGAATCAGTTATGATAACGAATCGTATGAGAATCGTAACTCCTAGCATTGTATTGAGTAACTATGATCGTTCCGCATAAAAGTTGCTGTCGTCGTGCACGTGCCCCGAAAATAGTTTGTCGCGTCCAGAAACTACTACCTGTGTCAGGTGAAAATGTGTTTTCTGAAAAGGTTGCGAGGTTTTCGCTCTCGTCAATTTACAATTTTGTTGCGAAATATCTAGTAATAGCAAAATTTGTAACAAATACCTGTAACACTGCGATTGCAGCATACAGATACAGACACTAGGCCGCATCTCCCTGAAAGGGGGGTGGCCGACGGCAAGGCGCACCTCACACCCTCATACGCTCACACTCACACAACTTAGCCCTTTTGAGCTAAAGGGTCCGGCCGGTAGCCCCTCAACTTACACTCTGGGTCCCGAATGCACCGAGGAACCGTCGTCAGCAGCAGGGCCCGACAGTTTTCACTGGTTTACCCCCGCCGCGTCATAATGGCCGGGCCCCCCACCCCCCACCCACGACCATCCTGACAGCGGGATGCCAAGGGCGGGAAAGCACATCAGAGCAGCGTCAAAATCAATCATTCACATCCATTCTCCACTCACGCCTGTTCATTGCACGCTCTCTCGTCACCTCCACACTCATGTCTCTTCTTCCAAACGTATGCTTCAGACCATCC
>SDVV010000325.1:0-33644 GCA_016164225.1 Gammarus roeselii | reverse complement strand
TACGTATATAGATCAGTCGCACGTATTCCTGGCTTATCCACCTTATTTATTGATTAGAACATGCTTGTATCGCAATACGTTAGCTCATAATTTTTATTATAGTGTTGGTGTATTGACTTTTTCGTTAGCTAGCCCTGTTTCTCGTCGGTGTGTCCGTTAGCTAACCGTCTATCGTCATTGTGCCTGTTAGCTGCCTGTTTATTGTCGGTGTGCCCGTTAGCTACTCCGTTTCTTGTCCGTACTTCCGTCTACATATTCTACGCAATCATTATTCACAAAGTAAATTCAATTTCTGCAAGACATTGCATCTTTTAATTTCTATAATAAAAGGATTTTGAACTGTATATAGGGTTACATATGGATTATACATGGTTAGCCGTATTTAATTTTGCAGGAACATTTCTTTATATTTTTACTAGAGACATAGCATCAGAATGGCTTAGGAATTTGCTATAGATTTAAACGGGTATCGTTTATCACTTTATTACGCATGAATTCAGGATTTGTTTTACTGTCAGATATTTTCGGTGTGCCTTATATGTTAGTAACCGATCTTAGTCCTGTTTCAGAGCACCTTGGGAGTTAGAGTTCAGAATTATGTCTATTTCTATTAGTTACAAGATTGGAATGTATTTTGGTTTTATGTTTTGATTGACAGTAGTTATAAGTGACCTGAAAAGGGCATTATTGAGTCATTCGGACGGTGGGTAGGGGTTGACCGGAGTCAGCGGCGCAAAGCGTGCAATCAAGAGTCAGCGGGCAGAAGGCGGGCAGCGCGGAGGGAACAGGTGACTCATTCGGATGAACGGTCAGCTTATCTATGTTAATAATTTGTTAGTAGGCTATATATTTATATTTACATATAGGTATTGCATTTCAATGCTGGGAATACTGTATTGGAATTTTGTTGCATGTCATGGTGCATGTATGCATTTTCAATGCTGCTCCTCTGAATGTTTAGGGGGGTAATGACAACATACATTTATAAGATAATTTTTAGTGATATATAAATCTAACAGTTACATAATCATTTACATGCAGTATTAAAAATTAAGACTCCACACACTTCCCGCTTGCACGAATACTGATTTCCGGACACGTTCATGATGAATTTTTCAACCTTGGTATCATTTCTACGTTGTTCGCTGCTGATCAATTTACACGTGGCATAGATTCAATTAGTTTATTGTTATTTTCTGTGATTGTTTTATTTATATCTACAACATTCGACATGATTTTCTTTTCGTTTGATATATTATGACCGAATGTCACATCGCATGTGATTTCTTTATACATGTATGAGCTGCTTTGTAGTTCGATTAAATAGAATATAATCAGCAATGATATAATTACAGTTATGGTATATATCCCTGGACGATATTGTACAAGTGGACGGTGCTAACTTGTATATAATTGGGAAAATGGTCTCACCTTGAGTCTTGTGTCTTGCAGACCTATCTGCAGGACTCTCAGGGTTTCAGTGACGACGAGGTATCCCAGATCAGACACCAGCCAGGGATGAGGTAAGAGTCAGCCAGGAGGTGTGCAAGGTACTGAGCCCAAATGTAACTTTCAAGGTGAAGTGCTTTTTCAGTAGGTATTAACATAGAGCATATACAGAAATTAATAGCTTTAATATAGGTAATTCATCTGCAAGTACAAAGCAAAAACAAAGGGGTTAGGAAATGCCGGGTATTTCCGTTACATTCCCCCCACCAAGTGTATCCATAAGGGACACTTAACAAACAAGGCTCATAATCTTCACTGACTCCTCATCCCTGTTGAACCAAATATAAACTCGACAATGATAAATATTTCAAAAAGAACTCATGTGCAACATGGTGATATCAAAAAAAAAGATGAATGCGCCAGTGTTGGTTTGACCAGTAATGCGTTTCCACCAAATAATGATCACTATATCATGTCTTCAAACATAGTTTCAGTCGCCGCACCTACATTTGATAATGGTAAAACTGGAAGACTCTACTTGAACATATTTTATTTCTTCTTCTTCTAAGAAACAGAAAACTCGCGGGCATATGACTCTTCTTCTACAAAGAAACAGGAAGCCCTAGTTTTTTTTTCAACATGCTATCTACATTTTATCTACATAGTTACAAGTTCAATTATGGGACAAGTGAAACACACCCAGGTATATTATTACAAGTGCAGACACTGATCCAGTCAACACTGCTGGCAGTCTCATGTAGCAGCAGGCATGTCAACCAGTATGACGCAGTGGGTCAGGAATAAGGGCCATCCAACACCACCATCACCTCGAGTGCCAATACAGTCCAGCTGTCCCCAAAAGTCAGGAACATGCTATCTGCTAGAAAAATTGAAGATTAAATTATTCAAAATATTATACTCCTAACAGACATGTAAGGACCATTATAGGGGTAGGTCAATCTAGCCCTGCAGTCCTCACAGTAGCTCGAAGATGCTGCTGCAGGATATCTGTATGTTGTGTGTGCCTATTATAATTACAATTATATCAGATTAACATGAGTAGTAATTATTTGAGTCAAGATGACACTTCTCTTCTAACAGCTGTACATAAAAATTAATTTCCAACAGTGGCTGTCTCTCATTAGTACCCAGAGCAGGCATGATGTTGTTAATAGGACTGGTCTTTCAAGAAACATTTCAAGTAGAAACCTATTTACATGTCTTAATGATTAGGTATCAAACAATTTTTTTCAAAGATTTTATACGTTATAGTATTTTTTTTGTACTTCATTGGCTATGTGATTTTTTTTTATTTTTTTATATAGATACCTTATAATAGAACTGAATGACGCAGACAAAATGTATGCATACTTATATACAACTGACCCATCTCGATTGCTGCCTATATGTAGACGCAAAATTATGGAAAAAATATCAATGTACAATTTCAGTGTTATTGCAAATCACTGATCACATTTAGAGTAGATTGAAATGAAGAAAAAAATACAATGAAGTAAGCAAACAGAAAGAAACAGGGAAAAAATGGAGCAAAAGTTCCCTCCCAGACTTCAAACAAAAGACCGACAACATCATCAAAATTATAGTAACGTTGGAAGTTTCGTAATAAGCCTAAAGCTTGTGCAGCAATGTAGAAATGCTACTGCCTAGGGTCAGCTTACCGTTTTCTATTTTTATATTCTAATATACATTTCTGGACATGAGGTGAATTTTCAACTTGTCCTAAGGCTCTAGTATTTCTTGGGGTGAACGTGAATTTCCTCTGGCTAGGCAAATCAAAAACAACATCAGAAACCTCTGATCCTAAAGAATCAAGTCCCTCCAACCTAGCTTCACTGCACATACAGTATACTGCTCTTGCCATAACTGATGCTGAAACTGGTTGTTACTCTGATAGTGAGCAGCTGTATCTCTGATATTGCCTATTTGTTTTTTCATTATCGTAAGTACTTCTAATTTTACAGTTGAAACTCTTGGCAAAACACTGTCCTCCCCAAATTCATGAAAACTTTTTCCTTCAAGACAAAGTTTAGGAGTCACAACCTGTTGGAAACCACTAAAATTACCATGATTATAATCAGCTGATAATTTAAATGGGGTGCTATGCGCTCTACCTTAGTCAACAGATGCTTTCTCCTCTTCAATCATCTCAACCAACTGATCTACTACTTCCTCCTGCAATGCTCAAGAGAGCGTAATAGCAATTTACTTTCCATATTCTGGATGGGACTGTCATGTTCAATGGGTGTGCCAAATATTGGACCCTGAATGGGTGAGAAAATCTTACTCGTGAAAAGTTTTTCTAAACCAACGCAATTAGTAGGTGAACTATGCATAACTGGATTTCACTTGCTTATTTGTTTTGAGTCTGAAACTGACGGTACCTCATGATTATGAGAATCTGTTGTTTCATTATAATTGAGGGGTCTATTATTGGTAGGCTCACTGCATGGCAGATTTGCTAATTTCTCAGAAGATTTAGTAGTCGCAGAACACTGAAAGGTTGACAAAATATGTTTTCTGCTCTCCCTACTGTGATTATGTTTGGTTCCTTCTTCCAAAGGAGTTTGTGTACTCTCCAGTAATTTTAAATATTTATTTGGTTGTCTATTAATCAAGTCTGGTTTGCTGGTTATCACCTTCCTCACATTCCGTCCTCTGCCGACTACAGAGTTTTCCAGCTTCTTACTAGAGATTGAAATATCTTTGTGGTTTCTAACTGACTTAGATTTTCTAGAAGTAATTCTGACTGAATTGATTTCACTCTGTTCACTGCTACCGTCAGTATTGCTGCTACTGCTGCTAAATATACAGCAAGGCATGGGTCCATAGCTCCCTGATGAAGGCTCAAAATCCTCGGACAATACCTTAGATTCTAAATCAACTACCTATAAGTATTTTTGTAGGTACAAGGGTGGGTCTTTCCAATGTTTAATTTGTTGGTAGTGGACTTTTATCACATTATCACTGCCTTCACAGTTTCCGATCTCATAAGTCACCCCATTAGGTTGAATTTTGATTATTTCGAAAGGTCTTAAATACTTTATGCTAATTTTGTACATGAGTTGGTGTCCTATTTTATTAATTTTGTAAGCAACTTTCTGTCCTAATTTGTAGGGTGCAAATTTTGGATGTCCTTCCTTCCCTGTTTCTAGTGTGTTGTCGTCCACAGGCAAAGGATTGTCCCTATTAAGTGATTTTGATAACAAAAATTGAGATGGGGAGATACCAAGTTGCGAGTGCTTTGTACTATTATAAATACCTAGAGCTTTGTGAAGTTCTTTATCCAAAGTAAATGGATTTTCACTTACTAGACCCTTCAATAGTTCTATTATGTGTCTGTTTGAGCGTTCAACAGCACCATTGCCTGAAGCCTTGTACTTGGTTGAATGTACATGCTTAATACCAAATTGATTAAGTACTTGATTACATTCTGCAAAAATAAACTCCGGACCATTATCAGTGAGAACTCTGCTAGGGACTGCAATCATGTGGGGTAGGATTTGTTCTTTGACAATTTTGGCAACTGTGATTGCTCTTTTATCTTCAATAGGTGATTGCTCTTTTATCTCCAATAGGTGATTGCTCTTTTATCTTCAATAGGTGATTGCTCATTTATCTTCAATAGGAACAATGATCCACAATAACAGGTGCTGCAATATTGCCAAGAGAAGACTCAGGAAATTGTAAGAGATCAATGGCTACCAACTCATATGGATGGGCAGATTGAATTTTGATAGGTGAAACTAACTGTGATGAAGTTTTATACAGCTGACAGTGAGAATACGAGGTACATATATCTTAGGTTACTGTATTTATTGCTGGGTGCCAAAAACTTTGGGTAATTAAATCTCTTAATTTTGTTCTACCTATGTGTGCTGTGGTAGTAGTAGTCGGTTAGCGTCTGTAGCTTGATATGGGTTTTGTGGACTATTTCTATCAAAATCGGGAAAGAAACTACAGGCACTATTCTCCCATTAATGTCAATAACTAAAAGATCAAACTGAACTCGCATGAACTTGCAGTATCTCTTGAACTGATCTAAATTTTTGGATTTCAATGTGTTATGAGGAATGTTTCTACCAGGTGTCTTTTTAATTGCTTATTAGCATAGTATTTATTTTGTAAGGAAGTCAACGTTTCCAGCGGTAACATGAATTTGACCTTACTTTTAACTTCTGAAATTGATTCATCTGTGTCATGACCTACGTCTGAACTGTTTGTGTTTGCAACTGAACAGACCAGAGCAGCTACATCATACCTGTAACAACACTTGTTGTTGGAATCATTGGATAAATTATGGATCCAGTTGGATTGTGCATTTCAGAAGTAGTGTAATCTATGATTATTTTGTTTTGTAGACAAGAAGTTTGCCCCAACTATGCAACTGCATGGCATATCGCAGTCTTTGACGACGGTAAATGGCATTTGCCAAATTGGATCTTTTTGAAGAAATTCTAGCTTAGCTCAACTACGCATAATACTAAAGTTTCTTTACTGTCGATTCCTGAAAGTTTGTTATTTTCAACTGGTTCTTATTTGAGGTCTGAGTTCGCGTCTTGTATAGACTTCCAAAAAAGTTTCACTTAGTAAGCTGACTTGAGCACCATTGTCAACAGTGACACAGAATGTAACAGTGCCTACTTTTGCTATAGAACTTGCATAAGGGGAGAGTTTGGGTTCACAAGAGTTTTTATTCATATCAATATCACATCAGACCTGCTCCCACTCACTATCTTCCATTTCCTTCTCAATAGTTTCAGAAATTGGCTCATGGCTTCTGGCAACATTGAAATTTTTATCCATGACTATATTAATCATTTGAGCATCTTTTCGCTTGGTGTGTTCTGGGTTGAAGTGAATTCCTGATATGCACTGAAGATGGATAATGTTTCTTTCAGTCTTACTGTTATAAATTTTGTAAATAACTGGTGCTATCATTCCATGATGAACCCAAATAACTAAGTATAAAATCTTGCAAATAGCTAAGAAAATTTCTTACAAAGGTATGTGTCCATCATATTTCATACAACTCAAAAGTTTCGATTTTTTCTTTGTTTACTGTTATATTAAATTCACCAGGGTGTTCAAGAAGTTGCTGAACTGCTTTCTGACTCAACTCCAGATGATTCTCTGGTAGATCTGTTTGACTAACATCCTCTCTGTCTCTCATGCATTCTAGACATTCCATGACTGATAAAAACAGTGAATTACCACCTCCTTCTACTTGTTTGGTTATGTGTAAACCTTTAGGCAGTTCATTTTTTTATAATTGATTTGTCATAGTCTTCCAGTGATGGTACTTTGACAATCCTAGACATGGTATCAGCTGCTTCATTTTTAATGCCAGGTCTGTATTTAATCTGAAAATCGTATTTTGCTAATTCATTTATTGTTCTCATTAACCTAGAATTTTCTCTGGACATATTGTGTAGGTACAGTAATGGTTTGTGATCTGGGTATAGAATGAACTGACCCCAAATAGAAATGGTCTAATTGTTCTGACACCCCATCTAATCGCAACTAGTTGTCTTTCTATAGTAGAGAATCTACATTGTGTAGCTGAAAATGTCATGGATGAGTAACCGATTGTCTTGTATTGACAATTTTGTTGCTCTACCAAGCAACCGCCAACGCCAACTCCAGAAACGTCAACAAATAGCTCAAGCTTTTTGGCATCCTTGCTACAGTATATCTGGAACTAATCGATCCTTCAAGGTTTTGTAAGATGTTTCCATTTTCTCTGTCCATACTAATGCTTTTCTCTTTGGTCCACCAGTCAATTCTGACAACGGTTTTGCAACAACTGAACAATTATCAATGAATTTGCACTGAAAATTTACTAGTTTTAGAAATTGGCGTAGTTCAGTCATAGGTTGAGGTTTTGGGAATTCTTTAATTGTGTTTACTGTATTCTTGTGACTTTTTGATACAAGAATTACTGATGACATGACCCAAAAATGTTTCTTCAGATTTTAAAAATTCGCATTTACTAACTTTAATTTTGACACCATTAGCCTGAAGAGTTTTCAAAATTTCATTTACTAGCTCAAGATGTTTGTGGTATGTTTTAGTAATTATAAGAATATCGTCTATGTATACTATGACATTTTTGAAACAATATTCTGATAGTATTTGTTGCATATATCTTTTTGAAATGCTATACCTGAATTTTTGAGTCAAAATTAAAGGGTTTTGAATTGAAAGTGATTGTGCGAAGTGCTAAATGCAGTATAATGCCTACCTGAATCTTCGAATGGAACTTGGTAATACCTTTTTATAAGATCTACTTTGGTGAAATAATTTATATCATGTGCACTAAAAATTGAGTCTGATAGGTTAGGCATTGGAAATTTTTCTTGCCCTGTTACACTATTTATTTTTCTGTTATCGATGCACAATCTTAACTGACCATCTTTTTTGCGCACAGGAACAACGGGAGATGAAAATAGTGAGTCACTATCTTCGATGATGTCTAACATTTTGAATTCCTCACACTGTCCAATTCCTTGGTTTACAGGTTCAGCAAAACGACGAGGATTCTCCCAAATTGGTGTGTTATATGTCAATTTTATTACATGTGGAATGGCTCTGGCTCTACCTACCTCATATTCATGTTTGCCAAATGCATCTTGTGTATTTTCTCCAATATTAATAATTTCTTTTGGTGTTTCACCAGATAATTTGATTGGACTTATATCATTTTCTGGTTCCAGTTCTACAAGTGAGCACACTACTCCTAATTTTTCATTCATTTTTATTTTACAAAAATTCGAAATTTCCTCTTGCTTGTTATGCATCATGACACATGACTCACCATTGTGAAGTTGAACAATGCTATCTACCCCTTTACACTTCTTATTATTCATCTTTCCTCCATAATAGAAATAATGTTCTAGCCTATATGGATTCTTTTTAATGCGTATTGGAACTTCTGTCAACTTTCCCTCCTCTATAGTGACATTTGCAGCAGAAAACAGGAACATTTTTATGTACCATTACCAGTATGCTACCATTTTTGTGGACATAGTAATCCACTCTGGATCCATCAGCATCAGCTCGAGTAAGTTATCGTTTTGACATATTGATAATAATTTTTTTTATGGAATTCTACACCTAAAATGAGATCACATTCGATGCTAGTATCAGGAACAATATCAAAATCTGAGTTACCTAAACCAGAGCCAAACAAAGAAACTTTAATATTCACAGTACCTTTGGTTTTAATTTCAGATTTTCCTAATCCTTGAATCGTTATGATATCCCTTGGGTCAACTGGTAATTTTGCTACATGACAAACTTTCTGAGATATTAAATTATTTGTTGCACCTGAATCAATAGGAGCAACTGTCTGAACATTTTCTATCTTCACCTCTATGGTGCTTAGGCTTTCGGGTAGCAAAGCAGCTAAATGGACTAATGATGCTTTATGTGATCCAGAATGCAAATTGCTGGCAGAATTGACTTTTTGTTTGTTTGGTTTTTATTTCACTTATGAAAATTCTTTGTAGCTGTATGCTTCTGTCTATTTGGAGTGTTGCTTCTGTTGTGAAGGGGTGTACATGATATGAATTCATTCGCATATTCTTCCGCATCTGAATACAATAATTCATCTTCAAGACAATTATACTAATTTTCCAATTGAATTGAAGACTTTACTGATTTGTTTGGGGACCTCTCGTTTTCCTTCTCTGATCTAGCCCCATTTAGACCAGAGGGTTCGAGTTTAACTGCTCTCTCATTCTTTTAGAGTTTTCATATCCCTCACTGTTATGTCTCCTGTGACTAGTTTGTTTGATGCTAAGATTACTTTGGTTATTATTTTGACGTTGAGATTAGCTGTGTCTAGTGTTTTGAAAAGTGTTGTAGCCCATGTTATTGTTGTCATTTACTCTGTTTCCGAAAGAAAATCTATCTCGACCTAGTGGCTGGGAAGAGTGTGACCGCGGTCGGATTTTTTATGGATTCTGAGGAAAGTCTGCAAAATAATGACCATGTGTACCACATGAGTAGCAGCAGTTCCACTTAGTTCTACAATTTGAGACCGTATGCCCGGTCCTGTTGCAGAATGTACAGGTGATTGCACTGCCTCTCAGTTTTTCGTTTGGTCGAGTGAACACTAGGCGGTTTGGCATGGTTCACCTTGTTGACCATAGTTGCAGTTGGCTGTTGAATGATTATTGTTAATAAAAGTATATTTCATGTTGTATCTATCCTGACCTCGAAAATTGTTGCTGTTGTCGTTTCCATATACATGATTATCAGAATTGGGGACTGTTGTAAATTGAGGCAAAAAAATTGTGTTAGGTTTATGATTTCTATATTTCTGTGACCTGTTATTTTGATTTGGTTTCTTGAACTTCTCTGAATGATAAATCTTTCTTTTGTATTTATTAATATGGTAACTTTCATCTTTTTGTGTAGCTACATCATTGTCTTTCTATGGTTTCCAACATTAATTACAATTTCCTGGTCAGATTCAGGATCATCTTCCTTCTCTTCTTCCTCCTTTTGCTTTATCAATTTCATAATATCCTGCAAGCTTCTTGATTTTTTTCCATGCAATCTTTTTATCTTTCATTTTGTAAGACATAATCTGAGCTCTCATCATTCCTTTGACGGTTTTAGGAATAGTTGCAATGATCTCTCGTGCAAGGACTGGCTACTGTTTATACCATGTTTTGGGTAAGCGTTTTGGAGTATTTTTTTTAATATCAAACTGTAGATGTAGGAAGTTTCTCCTCTCACATACTTTGCATTTTTATCTTTTCTCATCTCCTTCATATAATCATACCACTCCACTAATTTCTCCTTTGCATCTACATAGGTGTCATCTACATCTCTCATGGCTTTCAATGCACTTTGCATTTTTCCAGATAGATGCTGTTCTAGCTCACCGATCCAAAGCGCTCTATACCCTCTGAAGTTGTTGTTGCAGAAATGCTCAAACTTCTTCAAGTAGGACATCAACTCCTGGCCAGAACCTTTTTCAAATTTTTCAATATGAGGTATTTTTACGTGCATCTAACCGACTCATAGCCTTTATTAGTAGCTGCATGTTACCAGCAGGTGATTTCTTTGTTGACTGTTTCTTTTTACTCATTTTTTTTGTTTGGTTTCATCTCAGCAGAACTATCACTACTGCTAGTGTTAATGATATTGCTGGATTCACCGCAAGAATCACTGGACTCAATGCAGGAGCTCATATCCGAAATATCAGAGGAGACTGCAGTATCTGCTACCGATTCTTCTGCGTCACTATTACTTTTTTTCATGCTTCATTTTATTCAGTTTAGGCTTCATCAAAGCAGACTTGCTGTCTTTCTTTGATGAAATACCTCTTGTGAGCAGTGGCTCATCTTTCCACCAACATGCTGCAGACTTTTTGACATCCTTAGTTATTTTGGGAATAGCTCCCTTTTCACTGTACTCCAAATTATCAGTAAATTTTCGGACAAATTCTCCTTTAGGCTTCTTCAACTTCGTGTTTGTGAGTGGCAGACACCAACTCGTGCAGCTGACCTCGCAGGTTATGCAATTTAGTTTACTCAAGGACTTGATGGGTAAATTGTCTGTTCCTCTCTTGTGTAAATTTTCTAGAAATTGGCTCATGTGTGCAAGACTTTCCTCTATTGCTTCCTCTTCCTCTCCAGATTTTGCACAAAATTCATCATCATCCCTTCCTGGATGATTTACAGGTTTCATATTCTCTTCTGTTTTTTCAGCTGCTCCAACTGCTTCCATGAGCTCATCAAATAACCCCATTGTGCATATTTTTACTCTGTGCTATGTAACAAGAACAAAACGACCAAGAGAAACCTCCGCTCGATAAAGATTACTTATTAGGCCAGATGTTCGTAAAGTGTCACGGCACCATAAATATGTTGTGGAAATCCTTGGGGCAGAACCAGCCCTCAATGAAAAATATAATAAGTTTTCAACAATATGCTGTTCACCCCAGAACAACCAGCAACATATGACAGGAACATATAGTGGTTGCTGAACTAGTATACTGCATTGTGCTTTGTAGGGTTAATTACTTTAGAGTAAACTGTAAAAGAATCTTCATCCCTGACTGTGATGATAAAGTAAACAGGATAAAAAATAAATATCAGGACATGATCATATAAATAATGAATAATGAATTTGAATTCAAACTGTCACAGTTGATACGAGTTGGAGATTTTTCACTATGCACATGAATATTATTCCAGTAAATTATGCTTTAACAGCAGGTAATAATCCTATGAAACACACCACAGGAGTTAGGATGCTGATGAGGATGACTACAGAAGAATTATATTTATATTATGCTGTTATTGTTACATTTATGACTTCCATATTTTGATCTTAATTATGCAATAATTACTTGTGATCTGAGTACGTATAAACCAACTCTGCTTCGATTACATTTCTTCTGTACCTTAATGGCTGTACCAAGTGATATTTAAAGGTCAACTGCCTTGTGATTCCTCTAATTGTTGTGGTTTTAATTGTGCAACTGTGCTGCTTTAATTATGTGTTCATCTGGGTTAGCTGCAGCCTGTCTAGCTACTATATTACTAATTTTGCCTGAACTGGCATTGATTAGTTTGGTGCTCAATTACTGATTCAGCTACCAACTTCCTCAATAATATTAAAAGGGCAGCTTGCTTCTCCTATATATACTAAATATTTAGATTGTGTGATCCAACAATATTATTGGTTTATCTATTGCTTTGAGAGCAGTCTAACTGTCTCCTACTTTAGTCTGACAGTCATTGACTGCGCTCTACTCCATTTGTGCCTGGTCACCTAAATGGATGCCAGACTATGCTAACTATTTTATTTATTTGCATGCCTTCTTTTGGGCTGCTTATGGTTACTTACTGTTGTGTAAACACTTCCTGTTGGTTTGATGGTAGACTCCTAGTCAGGCCAAGCTGTGCTGTCCAAACCAAAAGCCTAAATGAGCCCCACTCTACCGCAAGGTAAAGACTGACAGACCAATGTCCCCCAGGATCCGCCTGGACCGAAGTGTAATGCAAATAGCCCTATGAGTGTAGTTCCCCGCCCTGAGTTTGATTAGATTTGATTTGAGTCTCACTTCCACCAGCCCACATGTACAGAAAGAAAAAGAGTGGGCAACCAACCCATAGCTTACCTAACAATTGCCTCTGACAGATGTGTCAGGCAAGCACTAAGAAATAGTGGAAATAGAACTGGCAGAATGGGATGGACCCCAGATAAAGTATAGGCTATGATGTTAGGTAAAGGCAAACGAAATGACGCCGAAACTCACAAGACTTTCCGAGGAGTTGGGAAACTGGACCCCATGAACAGATCTCCAATTGTTCAATTAATGATGATTTCAAGTAGCTATATAATGGGCCTGAAAGGCATTCTATTTATTCAGCAGATTAAGGTGGAGTAATTGGAATGAAAATGAGAAATCGTGAACTATTGAAATGATTTATTCACAATTGGACTTAGCTAGCTGCCAACTATATGATAAGATTAGATAGAGTTCGCTGCAGTTTGAGCAGCAACAAGATTTACAGGATGGTCAAGACAATTGCCACTCCAATTAGGATATTCAAGACTATGCAGGGAAGTCTCCCAATCAAGTTCATCTTAGGAAGATCGGATGGTGACTTTCTGAATGAATTATTACCCATCATGGGAATCCCTCAGCTATAGCCTACAACTAGTTTACACTCAATGGAGTGTGCGATAAATACAACGATTTAGATAGTGCTATGACAGCCGCAGTTCTAGAAATGGAATGCACTACTGTTCCGAACACCCGCCGGTAACTGTTTGTCAAGGACACAATCGTGGTCCCAGACACTCTACTATCAATTAACCAGTTACAATAATTATTGGGTGTTGTGAATGTCGTGTCAGAAGTGCAGTACTCAACGGAGGTTCCTTTGCAACAACAGGAACACTAACATGAAAACTATGTACATTAAATTTACAAATATAAATATTGTGGACCTCCTAATCCAAAGCACGTATTACTAGTTGATATGTATTTTTTTAACAAATTAAAGAGGATATTTTGTGCTTCAAAAAACTGGCATGAAAGCCTCTCTAATTGAATCTCTGCAAGCTTAAAATCTGCAAAATACAGATTAAAAAAGAGAGATGGTTTCAAGATGCACCGATTTAGCTAGCCTGGAGATAAAAGATTGAAAATGACCCCTAAATTAATTAAATGCAGTGTTGTAAATCAGATGAGGTTTTCCTGAGCAATGCAGCTGTACAAGTGGACAGTGCTAACATGTACATAATTGGGAAAATGGTCTCACCTTGAGCCTTGTGTCTTGCATACCTATCTGCAGGACTCTCAAGGTTCCAGTGACGACGAGGTATCCCAGGTCAGACACCAGCCAGGGATGGGGTAAGAGTCAGTCAGGAGGTGAGCAAGGTACTGATCCCCTATGTAACTCTCAAAGTTAAGTGCCTGTTCAGTAGGTATTAACATAGAGCATATACTGAAATTAATAGCTTTAATATAGGTACTTCATCTGAAGGTATAAAGCAGAAACACAGGGGTTAGGAAATGCTGGGTATTTCCGTTACAACGCGAGCATGCGTCCTGATTAGTGCCCGGCCCATCTTTTTCTTCATAATCTGCCGCCGGATTGATTGATCCAGGGAGTTGCCTGGGAAGCCGGTTGCGTATGAACTACAGTATCGATCGCAGCTTCATCGGCCGAGCGTTAGGAAGTTCCGACGTTCTTAGCGATCGACTCACCTCACCCAGGAAATTGGCTTGCGCTGCTTATTGGTCTTCAGAAGAATCTTCAGTAATGTATTGCTGTTCTCCAACATGCTTGTTGGTCTTCAAGAGACTGTTTAGTAACATGTGGCGGTTCTCCGACCTGCTTGTTGGTATTCAAGAGACTCTTCAGTAATATGTGGCTGGTCTCCGACTTACTTGTTGGCGAAAACTACGGGCCGCCTAGGAAAGGTTCAGCTGTAACCTAAGCATAAGTCAGTGGCAATTGTTTGCGTCCGATTCCCAGTAATGTTTAGGCAGCTACAGGTAACTCTCCTTCAGAGCCTGAAATAAATTAGTGGAGAAAGAAGTGATAATTTCATTGATTTGAATACATATTAATTCGGTCAAACCTCATTTCGTGCCTGATCATATTAAAACCTTTGTACCCATGACTGGCATTTAAGTAATTGATATCTGTAAAACAATTGATAGAAAATTCCTTAAACTGATATAAAGTGAGTAAAACCGATCATTGACAATTGATCAGTTTCCAGTGCTAACGATATTAAGTGATGAATCGTCGTGAACTTTGTTCGACCTAAACGATTCAATGGATAACTGAGATCTAGCCTTACGACAATTTCGGCTCAATTGATTTAATATATTACGTTTTCTTCATGTTAGGTGCTTGAGCGATTAAGAGGACCACACCTACATCAGATTGCCGAAATCTGTGGGAGGACGCATTAAAGATTAATTTTAAAAGATTTATGTTTTTGGATTGGCAATTTGTTGCCAACAGTATGGGCGATCAGTTGAATTACAGTTCCTAAGAAACTAAATTTATCGTCTCTCTATCCCTCTGCTCGGCAGCTCAACCTTTTTCGTTATCACAAGCCTATATTTCATGCACTGACATCCGGGATTTCGACTAATTACTGTTCAACTGTGTTAGATGCAAATACATTAAAAGAACTTTGTACGAAGCTTATCAAGCAAGTGGAGTGATGCTGCCTAGGGGTAGATTAGATTAAATTAGATTAGAGTAAGGAAAACAAACGAGCACGAGGGCTAATGTCGAGTGTTTCCTTTGAAAAAAGTGAAAAAAAGAGTGGCGAATAGTCAACGGGGCTTAAGAAATTCATGCACACATACAGAAAAAGGAATGTTGCAAGGACAGAAAGGAGAAGGAACACCACTTCGGTCACCACTACCTACTACCACCACCCCACTACTACCTGGGGCATTTCAGCCCCGGAGAAGAAAAGGTCTTATGTCAGAACGACATTTCATGAACGGGGCGAACAAGAAGTGAAGCGAAGAATTTAGGTTTCAGACGATCGCATCCCAGACGGTCGAACAGAGACAGACACGCCCATACGCTCAGCGGACTCATACTTTTCCTCGAGCGCATGCATGTCGGTTTGCCCAGAGGTTGGGTCCGACTGACTCCAACTAGGCATTGAGTCTAATTCCAAATGAGTATATGGAGATTAAATTTCGACAAGTATGTGCACATTTGGGAGGAGCACCACACCCAGTTGCCTGGGTAGTGGTCCTCCCCTATGGTCATAGAAGAATAAGTCATCCCAGTGACATCTCCTGGGAAAAGAGTGGCTCGTGACATCTCCTGAGTTTAGTCAAAAGAAACACGAGTATTTAAAATTTCGAAAAACCGGTATTACTGCATATTTCGGTCCAAGGATGGCACGAATATTTACGTTTTGAAATTATGTTGAATCAAGATTAGTCAGCAGATACAAAAGCATTTTACGTTTTGAAGAACAGTTATTGCAAGATTTTAATCCAAAAAAGGCAACAACCAATATTGAAATTTTTAAATTAGCTCAAACATCGAGTTAGTCTGAAGAATCAAAAATATTTTTTGAACTTTTTGAAAAACAATTACATATCGCAAGGTTCTAGTCCAAAAAGAGCAAATCCGGTACTAAAATTTGGAAAAAAAAATGGAACATCTGTGGGTAAGAGGTTAGCGCATATACGTCTCTCCTCTCCTTGCTGCGCTAGGTCTCGCCCGAATCTATGCTACATGAAAGCGAAAAAAGAAGGTTAGTTCATTCACACTGCAAAAAGTAATAACATTTGATGTGATACGCCGGAAGGTATCTGCAATATATGTCATTATATATTTCAGGGTGAGTTACCAGTAGGGTATGTCCTTGATATAAGGAATATTTCAAAGTGAGATGTCAGTAGGGCATCTCTAGGAAATGTTGTTCTACTAGGAAACCGGCGTTGTCACCCAAGGGAATCAATTTTCTGGTAATATCTGTTCTTTTCTTTCTTCTTCTTCCCTCATGACACAAAGAGAAGAATTTAAGAATAAGAGAAGGGATGTTATCCCCATTTCTCCACTTCCTTTTCTCTCCCGACAGGGAGGGTAGAAAAGTAAGAAGCAACATACCATCATGTCGGCATGGTCCCTCCATGGGAAGATACTCATTGCCTCAACAATGGATGATATCGGTCGAATCTACGTCGTACCGTAGAGTTCAGTAAGTTCTCTTCCTGGTGCGGGTTCGATTTTCGCATATCATGGAGTGTGGGGGTGAGCTGCCGTTGCGGCGCACCGGTAATCGTCGCTGGGTCGCTGGCAGACTTCACCCACACTTGTTCGTAATTATTGTCGATCTTTCTCCATTTTTCTACGCTCTTTTCTTTCCCCACAGGGAAAGTCGAAAGTGAGGAGAAAAATACCATCGTTTCGCCAAGGTTTTTCCATAGGTAAACACTCATTGCCTCAAAAATTGATGATATCTGTCAAATCTACGTCGTACCGTAGAATTGAGCAAAGCTCCCCTCCTGGTGCGGGTTCGATTTTAGAATATCATGGGGTGTGGGGGTGAGTCGACGGCAGACTTCACCCGCACTAGTTTGTAATTGTTGTTTATCTCTCCCCATTTTATTCCTTTCTTTCCTCTCCCACCGGGAGGGTAGAAAATTAAAAATGTCATTGTGTCGGTAAGATTCCTCCGTAGAAAAATACCCGTTGCCTCAGCTATGGTTGACACCAGTAGAATCTAGGCCGTATCACAAAGTTGAGCTGAAGCTCTCCTCTTGGTGCGGGTTCGATTTTCGGATATCATAGGGTGTGGATGTGAATGCTGTTACCGTACCACATAAGAATATAATTTTTTTTTACATATATGGTATCCTTGCAAGTCTTCAACGCCGCATCGAGTTGAGCAAGCCCTCCTCTTAGGCGGTATCGAGTTTCAGGATACCATAGTCCCTTCATCTGCTTGTCCCGTTATGACAGCAGATGGCCTCGTAGGCTAGCGAGATGGGTGATTGCGAGTACCGTTACGGGAGCACCCTCCGAACCGGTGGCCCTGACGTGGGTTTAAGGGTGGATGCGAATCGTCGTAACACCTCTCACCCGGTGTATCCCGGTAGGAATAGTACTGAGATGCAGTATTATTAGTGATTATTGTTACTTATAATGAAATAATTAGTAATAATTTGAATTGTGAAGGGAGTCGTGTCATGCTCCTTCCCTATATCCTTATAACTGAAAGCTGGACAGCTCCAGGGAGAGTTGTATCATTCTCAGGTTAAACGAGTCACGTAGCCCAGTGCTTTTCACGGAATGGAGCCAACGCATTCACGGAATCGAAGCCAACTACTGCAGCCGGTAAGTTGTTCCAAACCCGATAGATTGCGATCGGAAAAAGTGTTGCGCTATAGTCGTAGCGAAACGTTTTACCTCAAGTTTCGCCCCATTGTGAGCCCTTCAGGTATTTGAAGGTTTCAATGAGCTGGCCTCTCAGCTTTCGTTGCTCGAGGGTGATGAGGCCAAGCTCTTTCAGCCTATCCCCGAATCTGTGTTGGCGTAGCTGCGGGATGAGCTTAGTAGCACGATGCTGAATTCGTTCCAGTTTGGCTATGTTGCATGCTCGAAGTGGGGCGGACAAGAGACGTGTACAACGGCAATACTATGTCCTTCGTTTTGCAGAGGAAATTACGGGAGATGTAGCCAAGGTTCGATTAGCTATCTTGTAACTTTAATCCACCTGCGCCTTCCATTTTAAATCTTTCGAGATTTGGACGCCCAAGTCTCTCTGCTGGTCAACAGTTGCGAGATCGCTTCCTGCCATCGTGTGGTTGAAGTTGGCATTGCAACACCCCATGCGCATAACTGTACATTTTACAACCTCGAAGGGCATCTGCAATGCTTCCGACCATTGGACGAGTTTTTCAATATCTGGTTGAATCTCAACTCGGTCTCTCTCCCTCCATGCGGCATGGCAGAGCTTCGTGTTGTTGACAAACTTCGATACCTTGGATAGAAACCCCGTATCCATGACATTTACATAGATGAGGAGAAGGATAGGACCCAAGACGCTGGCCTGGGGCTCCCCAGAGGTAACAGGGGCCCACTCGGACAGAGCCTGGCCGATGCTGACTCTTTGCTTGCGTCCTGTTAGCTAGGTGCGCAACCAACAAAGTACGTTGCCACCGATGCCGAGCTCAGAGACTTTATGTAACAATCTCCTGTGTGGCACCTTGTCGAAGGCTTTTTGGAAGTCTAGGTACATGAAATCCACTGCCTTGCGGCGGTCGTACTCGTTGATCACCTCATTGAAAAAGTCCAGCAGATTCGTCAGTCAGACGCTGTGTTGAGTGTCATGAATGAGTCCGTTGTCTTCCAGACGATCAACGAGATGATTTCGTACCAATCGCTCGATGGTTTTGCACACGATCGACGTCACGCTGATCGGTCGATAATTGTTGAGCGATTGTCGGTCACATTTCTTGAAGATTGCCGTGACATTGGCAACTTTCCAACCTTCGGGAACCTCGCCACTCGTCATCGATAAGTTGAAGATGTGGGTCAGGGAATCCGCCAATTGTTCTCGAGTTTTCTCAATAACTCTTGGGTGGTGTCCATCGGACCAATCTATTTGTAAATGTCCAGTCCCTCAAGTTGTTTGTCAACTTCCTGCCTCGTGAACACAATGGCGTTGAGGCTGACTTCCCCAGCGTAAATAATGTTTCTTTTGTAGCCCGGGCCCTCAACTGTGAACACTGAGCAGAAGAAGCTATCCAGGACACTGACCATGTCCTCATGTGACGTTCTGGGGACACCATCTTTATCCATTAGCAGACCAACTGAGTCCCTGGCAATTCTACGTTCGTTGACGTATCAATAGAAATCCTTTGGGTTCTCTTTGGCGTTACCCGCAATGTTTTTCTCTTTCGTGCGCTTAGAGGATCGAACTAGCCTAGTGGCTGTCCTACACGCCAGGCGATGCAGTTCTGCCGCCTCTGCGATATCATCACTCAGTCGTTGCGCATTTAGTCGATCGAGACGATTCAAGGCTCTCGCAACATCGACGTTCCACCAAGGGGGCCTGATCCTTTGAGCGGGATCAATTGTCCTCAAGGGTATACATCGGTCGCTGGTCTCGCGAACTCTCTCATTGGGGATGCGGCAGCAAGAGTCCACCGTACCTTCTCCGAGTTGTTCGATTAAATTAAGCGCTCTTAGTTGTTTTCTCATCCCCTGTAAGTCTGCTCGCGCAAAATTGGAGCGGCGTATAGCTCCATGGGGGGCTGGATTGGGTACTTTGATGGTTAATTCCACTGCGTTGTGATCAGCACCTCCCAGTTTGTTGCCAACTAGGATGTCGCTGACCAAGCGCTCCTCAGTTGACATGACTAGGTCCAGTATGTTGTTCCTCTGGGTTGGTTCATGAACAAACCGGGTCATGCAATTATCAGCGATAATCTCCGTTAGTTTATTGCCTGGGGCCTGTGATGTCAGGCTCACCCAGTCAATATAAGGGAGATTGAAGTCGTCGAAGATGATAGTCTCGTGATTATTTGAAACTATTTCTTCCAGTTTCTCAAAGAGCTAGGCATCTTGTTCTGCAAAGATGTGACTGTTGCGGTACACCAATGCCAGCTTCAATGTCGCATTGGCCACGTTGATTTCTGCGTTGAGTATTTCGCAAGAAACTGTCGTGAGCGTTGCTCTAAGAAATGGATGTAGTATTTTCTTTATGTACAGCACGGACCCGCCCCCTCGTTTACTAGGGGTGGGTTTGTCCACGCTGGACATTTTGTAGCCTGGTAGCACTATCTCTGCTGCCAAGTTGCTTCTCTGGAGATCGAGCCATGTTTCGTTTATGCCAATGACATCAAACGAGTACTGGGTCGCCAGTCATGAAAGTTCGTCGAACTTAGGGGCAGACGACTGCGCGCTACAGAAGAAAACCTTTAGACGGTGCGTGTCTCTGTCTTCGAGTTCTTCATCATTGGGGGGGTCTCGACCGAGCGGCTGTGGACCAGGATCTTGACCATCCCTAGAATTGCCTTCTTGTGAGCCCTGTAACGCATCTACCGTGCCCGCAGCTTCTTTCTCTTGGAGCGACTGATCGGTTATCGCTCCCGTACCGGAATCTGCTGCGAGCACGGGGCCCTCTAGGTAGGGTTCCCTGCGGCCAAAACTGGACCGTTTAAGGCACGTTGGACCCCCAACTTTTGGACATGGTACATGGTGGACCCCTACATCATTCAGGTGTAGGCCGCTTCTTAGGAAAAGAATAGTCTCGAGGGCTTGATTTGTATAGGTTTCCTTACTATACAGCTCGTCATCTCATTCATTCGCGGTAAGATGGATGTGATGGCCACTCGATCCGTTTTTGCATTGAGGTTAGAAATCATCTGCCTATACTTGACTAGCAGATCTTCTGACCTCGTCCTCCTAAGATCATTGGTGCCTACATGGCAGATGATGAGTGTCTCCGGGCGGGAAACTTCAACTTCCGCAAGAGCACCTCTGATCTTCTCAATCGTGGCACCGGGCTCGCAAATAACCCGCCTCTTTGCCCTACACCTTTGAGCAAATTCAACCGCCTGGTGTCGGACGATAGTCACCGAGTGCTCATGTCGAGTGTTTTCTCTGAAAGAAGTGAGAGAAGAGTAGGGGATAGTCAACGAGGCTTTAGAAATTCACGCACACATACAGTAAAAGGAAGATTGTAGAGACAGAAAGGAGAAGGATCACAACTACTGTCATCACTACCTACTACAACCCTCCCACTACTACCCGGGGCATTTCAGCCCTAGAGAAGAAAAGGTCGTGAGTCAGGTTGACTTGTTCAGGAACGGGGCGAACAAGAAGCGAGGAGAAGTATTTAGGTTCCAGGCGGTTGCATCTCAGACTGTCGAGCAGAGACAGCCACGCCCATACGCTCAGCGGACTCACACTTTTCCTCGAGCGCATGCCTGTCGGCTTGCCCCAGAGATTGGGTCAGACGGACTCCAACAAGGTATTGAGTCTACTTCCAAAGGAGCATATGGGTATTTAAATTTTGACAAGTATGTGCACATTTGGAGAGAGCACCACACTCAGTTGCACGGGTAGGGGTCCTCCTTCATGTGCTCAGAAGATTAAGTCTTCTGTACGCAAGCGGTTCCTTGAAGGCTGTTGCACTCCAAGGTGAGACGTCGGAGTGACATCTCCTAGGGATAGAACTGCCCTTGGCTGATCTAGAGTCTATGTCGGAATTTTTCCAAAAATGACAAGAAATTTTGATAAATGCAAGTGCAGGAGAGCTCCACGCACAGTTTTCTGAGAGTGGTTCTTCCTAGTGTTCAGTAGAGTAAGTCTCTGGACACGTGTGATCGGTCCTACAAGAGCATTTCATGTGAGATGTCAGAAGGACATCTCCTAATAAAAAGGGCTCATGGCAACTCCAGAGTTTAGTCAAAATGATCCATTTTTTTTCAAGTTATTGAATAATCATCGCAGAAAATCTCATATTTCAGGTAAGATGCAAGCGGGACATCTAACAAATATTATTTCACTAGGTAACCGGTGCGCGCTACCGGGCGAAGGCAGCACGAGTTGTTAGAAATTTTTGAAAATGGTTATTATTTCAGGGTCCTTGAAGGCTGACTCGCTTCAAGGTGAGACGTCAGAGTGACATCTCCTAGGAAATAGTTGCTCGTGGCAACTCCTGAGATTAGTCATGAGAAACACGCGTGTTATAAAATTTGAAAAACTGGTATTATTGCAAGTTTTAGTTCATGAATGGCACGAGTATTTAAATTTGGAGTTATGTCAAGTCAGAGGAAACAAAGGTTTTTAATTTTTCACCAATTATCACACGATTTGCTCCAAAAAGGCATAAAGAGTTACTGCAGATTTAAATCCAAAAGAGGCCATCAACCGGTATTAGCTCGGATATCTGTAAGGAATGGGTTAGTAGGTGAGTGTCTCTCTGCACCATGCTGCAACAGAGTCACTCCCAAATCTGTACTACAGGAGAGAAAGAAGACGGGTTGTTCATTGAAAATGTACAGATGGGTCAATTTAAAGGAGAGATACCGGAGGGGCAGGTGCATTAAGTGCACTATTTTTTCCATACTTCAGAATGAGATGCCAGAAGGACATCTCTAAGATCTATATATATTTCGACTGAGGTGCATGAGGGGCTTTATATATTTTAAATGAGATGCCGCAGGGACATCTCCAAGAGATGTAATCGGCGCTGGTATAACAACTTCGCTATTATTTAATATTAGGTCTTTTTTTCTTGTATTTTTCCCTCCTGACACGAAGGAAAGAAGAGGGAAAAAAGAGAATAGCATCGTGTCGACAGTGTCCTTCGATAGGAAGGCACTCTCTGATTCAACAGATGGATGTTTTTTTCGTACCTATTTCTATCCATTTCTCTCCCAACAGGGAGGGTAGAAAAGTAAGGATAAAAATACCATTGCGTCGGCAAGGTCTCTCCGCAGGAGGATACTCATTACCTAACAATGGATGATATCGGTTGAATCTACATCGTACCGTAGAGTTGAGCAAGCACTCCTTATGGTGCGGTTTCGATTTTCGCATATCATGGGGTGTGGGGGTGAGCCGCCGTTGTGGTTCATCGGTAAACGTCGTTGGGTCGCCGGCAGACTTCACCCGCGCAAGTTTGTCGAATCTACGTCGTACCTTAGAGTTGAGCAGCGCTCTCCTCCTGGTGCGGTTTGATTTCCGCATAGCATGCAGTGTGGGGGTACGCCGTCGATGCGGCTTCTCAGCAAGCGCCGGTGAGTCACCACAGACTTCACCCGCTCTGATTCGTAAATATTATCTATCTTTCTCCATTTTTCTCCTCTCTTTGCTCTCCCCCAGGGAGTGTAGAGAAGTGAAAGAAAAATACTATTGGGTCGGCAAGGTCTCTCCATAGGAAAATACTCATTGCCTCAACAATAGATGATATCTGTCGAATCTACGTCGTACCGTAGCGTTGAGCAAAGCTCTCGTCCAGGTGCGGGTTCAATTTTTGAGTATCATGGGGTGTAGGGGTGAGTCACCGGCAAACTTCACCCTCACTAGTTCACAATTTCGGCTATCTAACCCAATTTTCCTCCTTTCTTCCTCTCCCACATGTAGGGTAGTTGAGTAAAATGAAAAATGGCATCGTGTCGGCAAGATTTCTCCGTAGGAAGATATTCATTGCCCTCAGCAATGAATGATACCCGTTGAATCTAGACCGTAACACAGAGTTGAGCAGGAGCTCTCCTCTTGGTGCGGGTTCGATTTTCGTATATCATGGGGTGTGGTGGTGAATGCTGGCACCGTACCACATAAGAACAATGAAAATAAAGAGTAAAAATATATGGTACCGCTTACCAAGTATAAATATATGGTAGGCGGTGTCGATTTCCAGGATACCATAGTCCCTGCATCTGCTTGTCCCGTTAGGATAGCAGACAGCCTCGTACTGAGCGGGATGGGTAAATGGGAGTAACGTTACAGGCTCACACCCAGTACCGGTGGCCTTGGCGTGGGTTTAAGGGTGGATGAGAGTCGCCGTAACACCTCTCACCGGTGAATTCATAGAATGATCGTTCACGAGATATTGTCAGTCTGTCTGTACTTGCAATGCAGTATTATCAGTCTGCCTGTACTCGCAATGTTAATGGTAGAAAGCGTTCCATTCCGATATGGAGTTTTTCTGTCGCTTGAGTCGGTTAGCAATAGCAATCATTACATTGTTACTGATATTGAAATTATGAGTAATAATTAACAACTACTACTACCCGCGACATGCTATTATTGTTACTAATAATGGATTTATTCGTGGTAATAGTTTGAATTGTGAAGAGAGCCGTGTCATGCTCGTTCTCTATATCCCTATAATTATAATCTCGACAGCTTCTGGGAAAGTCGTGTTGTTGTTAGGTTAAACGAGTCACTTAGCCCAGTGCTTGTCAAGTGCGTTTTTGAACGCATTCACGGATTCAGAGACAACTACTGCAGCTGGTAAGTTTTTCCAGACCCGTGAGATTGCGATCGGGAAAAAGTGTTGCGCTATAGTTGAAGCGAAAAAAATTTCCACAAGTTTCGCCCCGCTGTTTCAGGTACGAATGTTGTGGTCCCTGTCAATGAGGCCAACAGGACTCACATTGTTGAATCCCTTAAGGTATTTGAAGGTTTCAATGAGCTGGCCCCTCAGCCTTCGTTGCTCAAGGATGATGAGGCCAAGCTCTTTGAGCCTATCCTCGGACCTGTGGTGGCGTAGCTGCGGAATGAACTTAGTTGCACGATGCTGGATTCGTTCCAGTTTGGCTATGTCCCCCCTCATGTGTGGAGACCAGAATTGGACTGCATGCTCGAGGCGGGGACGGACAAGGAGCGTGAACAATGGCAACACAATTCCCTTCGTTATGCAGAGGAAGTTACGGGAGATGTAACCATGGTTACGGTTAGCTATCTTGTAACTTTCTTAGACCTGCGTGTTCCATTCCCTATCTTTCAAGATAAGGACAGACAAGTCTCTGTTGGTCAACAGTTGCAAGATCGCTTCTTGTCATCGTATGGTTGAAGTTGGCATTACGACACCCCATGTGCATAACTGTACATTTCGCAACCTTGAAGGACATCTGCCACTGTTCCAACCATTGGACGAGTTTTTCGAAATCTTGTTGAATCTCAACTCTGCCTCCCTCCCTCCATGCTGCATGGCAGAGCTTCGTGTCGTCAGCAAATTTCGATACCTTGGACAGAAACCCCGTATCCCTGTCGTTTACATAGATGAGGAAGAGGATTGGACCCAGGACACTGCCCTGGGGCACCCCAGAAAAAACAGGAGCCCACTCGGACAAAGCCTGGCCTTTGCTGGCGTCCTGTTAGCCAGGCGAGCAGCCAGCGAAGTACGTTGCCACCAATGCCGAGCTCAGAGACTTTGTGTAACAGTTTCCTGTGCGGCACCTTGTCGAAGGCATTTTGGAAGTCTTGCTAGATGACATCCACTGCCTTGCGGCGGTCGTACTTGTTGATCACCTCATTGAAGAAGTCCAGCAGATTCGTCACACAACTCCTCTTACGGCAGAAGCCATGTTGAGTGTCATGAATGAATCCGTTGTCTTCCAGATGATTGACGAGATGATTTCGTATCAATCGCTCGATGGTTTTGCACACGATCGACGTCAAGCTGGTCGGTCGATAGATGCTGGGCGATTGTCGGTCACATTTCTTGAAGATTGCCGTAACATTGGCAACTCTCCAGAGGTCGGGGACCTCGGCACTCGTCATCGATGAGTTGAAGATGTGGGTTAGGAAATCCGCCAATTGTTCTCTGAGTTTCTTTGAGAACTCTTAGGTGGTGTCCATCAGGACCGATCGATATGTAAATGTCTAGTCCCTCAAGTTGTTTGACAACTTCTTCTCCTGTGAACGCAATGTCGTTGAAGCTGACTTCCCCAGCGTAAACAGTATCTAGTTCGTAGTCGGTTCGTAGCCGGAGCCCATAGTAGTAGTAGTAGTAGTAGTAGTAGTATTAGGCCTGGAACGGTCTGAAGAGTCCATTCTAGCAGTATTCCAAAATTGAATTTGCAGTACAACTAGCCCAGCTGAGATATGGTGCCCATTGATCATGGGCTGCCGGATGCTGAAGGCTCGTACGAAGGTGGTTGCCACCTGGATTAGTCTTCCAGTGTTTGTCGATGCGGTTTTTAAATGTGTTTACCTTATTACTGTTAACCACATCATGTTGTAAACGGTTTTCAATTGTTGGTATCCCTGCTGTTCTGAAAGGGTTTAGCTGCAATTTTTGTCCATTATTTCTCTTCCTTGGATTGTTATCTTTGTCAAAGAGGCTCTCAGGGCAAGCTCTAGTAAATCCGTTCAGGTATTTGAAGGTTACTATTAACTGACCTCCAAGTCGTGTTCCGTCAAGTGATACCCGTTCAAGTTCGTCGAGTCTTTGCGGATATGGTTTATTTCTCAGTTTCGGAATAATTTCTGTTGCTCGGTGCTGAACACGTTCCATTTTGTTAATATCCCCTCTTAGGTGAGGGGACCAGAATTGTACCGCAATTTCCATTTGAGGCCTGTCGAGTCAATTTTATAACGGAAGCACGATGTCCCTGGACTGGTAGTGGGAGTTTCTAGATATAAAGCCAAGGGCTCCACTGTCCTACGTGTAGATAGCTCCCACTTGGGTTTTCGACTTGAGATCTATGGTGTTTATCATTTCAAGGTCTCGTTGCGGGTCTACTTCAGTCATATGCTGGTTTGCCGTATCATAAGCAAATTTTCAATTTTTTTATCCGATGTGCGTACCCGTGCATTTTTCAATATTATATCCATTTTCCACTCATCACACCAGTCCACTACATTTTTGAGACCCCTTTGGATAGTTATGCTATCTTGCTCACAGTCCGCTTTGCTAGCAAATTTTAATAACCTGCTAACGATGTTGGTGTCGTGGTCATTTATTTAGATTATAAAGAGAAGGGGCCCAAGAATACTGTCCTGGGGTACTCCTGACGTTTCCGTAGCTCACTGACTTTTTTCTAAGCCGACACAGACTCGCTGCTTGATGCCCGTGAGTCAGCTTCGGAGCCACCTGGCCACGTTTCTAGTTATGCCAAGTGCCTCCACTTTGCTAAGTAGGTGTTCGTGGGGGACCTTATTAAATGACTTTTGAAAGTCATGATAAATAAGGTCGACAGCTTTGGTTTCATCGTTTATCTTGGTGACCTTATGGAAAAAGTCCATGATATTGGACTGGCAGCTAAGTTTGCTTCTGAAGCCGTGTAGGGTTTCCTTGATGAGGTGGTTTCTCTCGAGATGACATATTATGCTTGTTTTTACCAATATGTCCAAGGTTTTGCCAACCACAGATGTAAGACTGATTAAACTATAGTTTTCTAGCTGTTCCCTACTACCCTTCTTGAATATGGCAGTGATGTTTGCCGTTTTCCAATCTTCTGGAATAATAGACATGTTAAAGATGTCTGTCAGTTAACCACTTATAATCTCGAAGTGGTTCCGTAACACTATCGGATGCATGTCATCTGGTCCTCTTGATTTTTAAATATTTCGTTGGCTGAGTTGTTCCTCTAATTCATCAACAAGGAAGTTAATTTTTCTAACGGTTGCCCTTCTCCAGGAAGTTGACTTCTGGAATATTATTAATATTCTCATGTGTGAAGACGGTTTCAAAATATTCGTTGAGTATCATGGACATGTCTGCATCGGATCATTTTATATCACCTGCACTATTTCGTAGAGGGCCAATGCTGTCACGAACAACACGTTTTACGTTCATATATGCAGAGAATCCTTTTGGGTTGCGGTTGACCGAACTAGCAACATTTTTTATCTTGCTTTTCTTGGCGCTTTTGACCACTTTCTTCACTCTCCTACCAGCCCGCTGATGTGCTTGTTCTGACTCTTGTGTCGGATTCGTTTCGTGGACTTGGTACAATGTCAGTCGGCGAGCAATTGCTTCTTCAACTTCAGTATTCAGCCATGAGGGATTATTTATCTGTACTTTTCTCTCTGAGAGGTATCCCTTGCTTGCACCAACTTATCTCTAAGATACTCAAAACATTCATCAGTGGTCCAGCCATCGAATTGGTACCTTCGATCTGACTCTACGTTTCTCTAGCGAATGAAGATTGATATCACGAAGCCTGTCTTCGTACGATTTGTTCCGCAGCGAGGGGATGAGTTTGGTAGCTCTACGTGGAACCTTCTCAAATTTAATAACGTCTTTTCTAGGGAATGGAGACCAGAATTGAACGGCATACTCGAGATGCGGTCTAACAAATACATTAAATAACTTAAATAACTGAGCGTACAAGATATTGCGGGATATCATACCATATAGCATTTTGTTGCCTTTCTTGGCAGCATCGTTACATTGCTTACTGCTTTTTAAGTCGTTACTAATGATGATACATAAATCTCTCTCATCGGTGACGTTAATGAGTTTCTTTCCAGACATTGAATATTCGTGTAATGGGGTTATGAGGACCTATGTGCATAACTTTACATTTGTCTACATTAAATTTCATTTGCCACTTTTCTGACCAATCAACAATTTTGTTCAAGTCTAGTTTGATCTGCTGACACTCTAGTTCAGTTTGCACTTTACCTCCTATCTTAGTATCGTCTGGAAACTTGCTAATGTTTAAGAAAACGTAGCTATCGAGATCGTTAATAAATATTATAAAAAGAACTGGCCCTAACACGGATCCCTGAGGCACGCCGCTTGTAACTTTATCCCCAGGGGGAGGAAGCTCCGTTAAGTACATTTCGCTGCCGTCTGTCCGTATGCCAGCATTTTATCCAGTTGTTAAGCTCAGCTCGAATACCGATGCTGTGCAATTTACTAATTAGGCGCTTGTGGGGGACTTTATCAAAGGCCTGTTATAAGTCAAGGTATATGATATCGATTGGGGATTTTGTGTCGTGGATTTCGATTATATTTCTGAAAAAGAGTAGCAGATTCGTAAGACAGGAACGGTTGTGTCTAAAGCCATGCTGGGAGTCGCCAATCAATTTGTTTGATTCTAAGAATTCTGTAATTTTATCTGTTATCAAACTTTTCATAAACTTGCCTATGACTGAGGTGAGACGAATTGGACGATAGTTGCCGGGACACTTTTTGTCCCCTTTTTTAAAAATTGGGGTAACATTGGCATCTTTCCATTTATAGGGACATGTGCCATTTGTGAGAAATTGGCTGAAAATGTTTGATAAATGTTCGGCGATTTCGGTTCTAGTCTCTTTCAGAATTCTGGGATGAATTTGGTCTGGACCTGGAGATTTGGTGACTTCCAATTTATCTATACATTTAATAACTTCGGCGGGGAAAAAGTTCACTGTGGTGAGGGCTTCAATTCGCTCGGCCGTTATGATATTCTCAGGATTATGAATATCCTGATTCTCTAACGTAAATACAGAACAAAAATATTCATTAAGTAGAACACTCATTTTGGTGTCGTCCGTTTCTAGCTCACCAACATCGTTCTCGAGAGGACCTATTATAGATTTTGCGACATTGGCAGCAAATTAATTTTTCATAATCTTCCTTCTTACGTTTCAGGACCCTCTTTAGATCTCGTCTGCTAATTTTGCATTCACTTTCTTGCTACGTCGTCATGTGGATGTCTCTGTTTCATCGAATGCTTTGCTTTCTTTCGTGAATGAAGGCCCTGCAATTCTTCTTTCCAGTACTTGGGCTGATAGACTGCTGTTCGCCAGTTTTTGCGCGGGATATGCTCATCTTCAATATTTTTAAGTGCAGCCAAGAAATAGTCAAGCGATTGATTGAAATCTTGCCCGAGGGTTATATTTGCTGACGCCATTGACTCTCTTAAGCCATCAATATTAGCTAATCTGATGTTAGGAACTTATTCGCAGTTGGTTGATGTTATCAACTCGATCTCTATCAAAAAACGGATACAGTTGTGGTCACTAGTTCCGAGTGGTTCGCCTACTTCGGCGCTCGTGACATGAGAGTCGCTTGCACTAAATAGGAGATCAAGAATGTTGCTACCTCTTGTGGGTGTCTTCACCATTTGGGTCATGAACTTATCGTCTGCAAAATCAATCAGATGTTGGCCGGTGGCTGTACATTCGTCTGTTTCCCAATCAATGTCGGGGATATTGAAGTCGCCAAGCACAATACTGTGTTACGTAGTGACAACATCGACGAGGGTGTTGTAAAGATCGATATCATCTGCCACCTTGCTTTTAGGGGGGCGATAGACGAGAGTGATTTTATATTTTATATGTTTACCGACTACTTGGATTGATATTATATCGTGCCTGTTGTTTGGAATGGTGACTTCTAATATTTGCGGAGTGTTTTTTTTACGAGAAACAGCACTCCTCCGCCCTCTCGGTCTTGTTTGTCTTTGTGAATTAGTGAGTAACCGGGAAGAGTAAATTTGCCTAAATAATGTTTGGTGCTCAATTTCATCCACGATTCTGTGATTGCTATTATGTCGATACTTTCATTCATTACACGGGAACCTAATTCTTCGATTTTGTCTCAGAGACTTCTAACGTTCACGTAGTAACATTTGAGAGTAGCGTTAGTCACATTGACTTGATTTGCTTGCCTTTTTTTGCTTCTACTCTGAGGTCTTGTGTCGGAGCCAAGACTTTCGTTTTCGTGGGTTGTACTAGCGAAGCTGCGACTACAGCCTCTAACTCGGGCTGGATTGATAGCAGGAACTTTTTTGCTAAGACCAGTGGTGGTGTTATGATGGGCACTTGTATTTGTTGTGTATCTCGTGTTGAAATGGCGGAGGTCGCTGTGTCGTTTCGTCGGGCACAGCTGGCGGAGCTGTTGGTATGGTATCGTTTACGTTTTTTGAATTATTTTCGTTGTCAAGTCCAACGTCGATGTTTTTAAGGATGTTTTCGATGGTATCAAGTCAATAAATGTTAATGCGAGCTTTGTTGGTGATTCTATTGAAGTTATAGTACTTTGGGTTGATCATCGTATCCCAATGATCCGAGAAAGATATTTTCTGAGCTTTGCAGAAAGTTGCTAGGCGATTGTTAAGTAAGATCATCTTGCTTAACTTTTATCTAATTTGGTATGAATGGGGCAGGATGCCAGTGACATGGAGTTTCGTGTGTGAAGGTTTGATATTGTTTAGCATGGCTCCATACCTTTTCCATGTCGATTCCGTCTGCGACACTTCTATAGCTCCGACTTGTATTATGATTCGCTTAGATGAATGTATCCTTTCCTTTGCAAATAGGCCTTCGACCTCGTCAATTTTCAAATCAGCCTTGCCGAGTATTTTTAGTTGAATTCTCCCTTTTCGCTGATTTGATTTGAAGAAGGCGACATTGTAATCACCAATCACAATAATTTCCTCATCATTCTGAGAGTCCATTTCATCGGGCAATACATCGAATCGGTTACATGTATTGGGTCGAAAATTGTGAGATTGTGGTCCAACGTGTGTTGCATTGTCACAGCGTGGCTACCTCCTACTAACTACAGTTGCGTACAGTGCCTCGCTATCTTTGACTGAGTTTTCTATCGGTTTAATACGATCGTTTGTCTCAGCGTCTAGAGCTGAAAGCTTCTTGGCGAATTCGGAGTCTAGGTGCCCTTGGAGTTCTCTCACTTGATTGTGGGTGGTCTCGACAGTTTCTTTGTCTGCTGTTAATTCGCTGCATATCAGATCTTTAAATTTGTGGAATTGTTTCAGCCCATTTTCAAAGATTAATTCAACAGCTAGCAATCGGGTATCCGTGTTGACTGTCTCTGTTATGGATAAGTCATTGGATGAGACCGTCTCTGTTTTGGATAAGCCATCGGAGGCGTGACTGATTTGTGCTTTCAGTTGTCTGGTTTCTTTTGACGCTTGACAAAATTTGCAGCGCAATGTCTTGCATTCCCATTTGAGGGACTGCTACTCAAAGTCCTGGCAGAGGAGCCAGAAGAACTTTGGCACTCCATCAGTTCAGGGGCGTACGAGGTGTGGCAGATGCCACATTCTAGCTTAGCCTGAACCATCGTGGACTGTTATAGAATTTACCGGTCGGAAAATGGACCGTTAGCTCTAGTTAATTTTTTTTTATTTCTTGTAGACAGCAGATATGGATGCAATACTACGGATCGTCGATTATGTCGACGATTCGAAAACAGAATAAAAACGGGAATAATACAAATGAGAGTCGGATTCGCGTATCGTCGGATGCGCGTTAGCGCAAGGTTACTTCCTATTGCGGGATTTGGGTTGAATGCAAAGATAACCTAATTCGTAGCTGCTCCCATCTGCTTCTCAATAAAGGAATGATATGATTCTGGGCACCAACCTTGTACCAGACATGACCGGCGGAGTATCAGAAGATGACGAAAAAATAATTACAATTCAGTAAATGGGGTGTTAAGAAATTGTAGCACAATTCTAAGCTTCAAGATGTAAAGTGGTACCATACAATGATACTACCTGATGCAAAATACTTGTGGTTTTATTACCGAGAACCGGCCACATTTGACAATGTTGAAAATCGTAATACCAGTAACATCTAAGAATACGGTTATAGACAAACAGTTAACACGTGCACAGTTAAGATATAGGAAAAACAAACTAGAGCGGCCTTCTAACAGGGCGGCATCCTAACAGATTTGCCCTAACAGTGTGGAAATACGTTTTCAAATTATAATTAGGCTGTGACAATACCAGTTTCATTCGAGATGTTTGAAATTCGTATACCCATACCCTTAATAACATTGATAGAGTACAAGCAAGTAATAAGAGCACAGCTGAAATAAAAACAAACTAAGTCAAGAAAGAAATCGAACTAATAGAACACGATGGAACTAATGACACTGTTTTTTTACAGTATGGAAATAGTTTTTTTCCTGATGTTAGTCGGCGTCAGTCTGATGATGCCGACAGAGAAAGTCACTTGTGGGATTACAGTAGTTCCTCAAGTAACGAAGTCAGGCCGAGGGATAGGCTCACGATGGCTGGGCCAGAGGGCAAACGGGAGGCACCATGTTCAACCGTAAGGTGTGTTATAAAAAATGCAGTGATGTATCAACGAAGAATGTTGTGTGTACTTGTCTGAATAATTTTCGGAGGAAGCTAACTTAGGATTTCTTGTTCCTGCTCCTAGGGTGGATTGCTTTTGCTGTTGCGAAATTCTTAAAGACGACTAGACCTCGGCTCAAAATGAAAGGCAGGCTACGATCGAAAAGTCGTTCGCCCCTGCTTCAGAGGCAGGGATACAACAGCTGCGTCATAGCTCTAAGCCAGCTTGGCATTGGCCTCGGTCAACCAGCGGTTGTGAGGGCTGCACAGTGGTTTTGAGCCACACCAGTTAAACTACCAATCATGTCGCGTAACTCCAGGGGTACCAGTGAGTGTGGTTGGTACTATTTGTTAACAGGGTCAACTCTGGTTTCGTATATTTAAGTACGCGAGTACTTTCGTCGTTTCAACACCGTACAATTTTGTTTGGGAAGCCAGGCCAATTTTCGTATTGTGCTCCTTATTCTACGAATCTCTACCGTAACTGTGTTGCATGCAATCAATTCAATAATAAACCTCTATGCCTTTCTTGCCTTCTTTATTCGCCTTGACCTCTCCTTCACTATCACTCTTCCTATATTCTTCAATCCTATTCATTTTTATATTTCATCACACGCACACACATATAAGCATATAT
>SDVV010000324.1:0-33653 GCA_016164225.1 Gammarus roeselii | reverse complement strand
GTTACTAGTCAGAGTCATTGACTGCCTGTTCAGCAAGCCATAGTCCGCTACAGTGGGACGCTCCTACCTCCCAGCATCGTCCGTTACTAGTCAGAGTCGTTGACTGCCTGTTCAACTTGACATAGTCCGCTACAGTGGGACGCTCCTACCTCCCAGCATCGTCCGTTACTAGTCAGAGTCATTGACTGCCTGTTCAGCTAGCCATAGTCCGCTACAGTGGGACGCTCCTACCTCCCAGCATCGTCCGTTACTAGTCAGAGTCATTGACTGCCTGTTCAGCAAGCCATAGTCCGCCACAGTGGGACGCTCCTACCTCCCAGCATCGTCCGTTACTAGTCAGAGTCATTGACTGCCTGTTCAACTAGACATAGTCCGCTACAGTGGGACGCTCCTACCTCCCAGCATCATCCGTTACTAGTCAAGAGTCATTGACTGCCTGTTCAACTAGACATAGTCCGCTACAGTGGGACGCTCCTACCTCCCAGCATCGTCCGTTACTAGTGAGTATGATTATTTGTTGGCAGCATTCAAGGATGATTACAGCCCAATTGAGATTAAAAGTTTCAATTTTGGAAACACTTTTCGCGAGGAGTCAGATTGTTTGTTCATAGATACCTTTACAAAACAATGGTGAAAAGTGCATAAAACAATTGCACAAAACCTTCCAATGATGTAATGAACGTTATGATCCCTGTAAAATGTACGACACACGATTGAAAGTTTTTATTTGAATCGCATAGAAAAAAGTAAGAATTTCCAATTCTAAAAAAAAGTATATTATTTCATTAAAGTACTACATGAAAACTTTCAATAACTCCATTTATATAACTGGTGATATGCTGGGTAATGTGTCCACAAGCGTTCGGAAAGACACTCTTCTGCGTCGCAGAGGTGCGTGTCATTCATCAAAATTTTCACCGCGTGCAAAATCGCCTTTCAAGAATTTCCATACTGAAATTTCGGAAAAAAATCATCTTCCCAGTAATGCAGTGCATGATATCTTCAAACTGTCTGCCGTAACCCAATTGATAAAAATGAAGTGAATAAAAAAGAAATTCCTAACATCGTAGCACCCTCCAAGAGATTGAATGATTTTCAGCATGTCACGAAAACATTTCAAATATTGGGGAGCCCCGATTTATGTTGGAGCGTTCGAACGGACCGCGGACGAAGCCGAAAAAAAAACTCTATGAATCGTGGTCGGAAACTTTTTCGGATGATACATGGCACTCGCCACAATGAAAAAAACAACGACCTTGTGTGAGCCAATTTGTCCCCGAAGGTCAACTCGCTATCGGCTTCAAACAACTAATCTCGTTAAATAGGTCTGAAAACTGCAGAGAGAAGAACGAGCAAAGCTGATCGCGTGCCGCTGGCAAAGCAGTCACTAACAAAGGTAATAAACCACAGCCACGACTTGCTCACGATGCCTGAATATTTCGATACTTGGAGTTTATTTGTTATTCACAGCAGGTCACAGCGTGGCTGCCACCTAGCCCACATCCGTGGGGCACTCTCCACTTGCGCTGCGGCACCAGCATTAGCATGTTGTAGCCACATCCGCCAGTCGGATCCCGGCTTGGCGTCGCGGTTAAGCAGGGAGTTGTACCCCCCCAGTGGGGGTTATCTATTAATTTGATGTCGATCCGGAACACAGCTGATGTATTTGTCCAGTCGGCTCTTGAACCTCAAAATGTTTGCTGTAGCTGACAGTTGTGGCACCCGTTTGATCTCACGTATTTCCAATGGCATTCGGTTGGATAACAGAGGAGCCCGGCACGTGAAGCTGTTGAATGCAACTGTTTGCACCACTTTGTCGCCCGTCAGTTTCAGCACTTTGAAGCAACACATTCAACCAATTCTTGCCTGGTTTCTCACAGTCACTTTCTTTACAATTTTTTCGTTTACATTGACAGTGAAGCCTTCCAGAATTTTCCAAACGTTTATGACCATGAATCTTTCAAAACTCCTTTGGATTGAGTGTAATCTCAAGGCGTTTTATCTGTCATAATAGTCCATTTCTTTTGCCTCCCTAAAATGATGGGTGAAGCTGTTTTGCACTGCTTCAAGTTTATTCAGATCTTTCTGCTTTTGTGGGATCCAGAGAGGGGAGCAATAGTCAATGACAGGTTGGATTAGTTGTTTCCTAAGAGTCAACATTTTCCTTTTATCTCTAGCCGGAAAGGTTCTCATGGGCCAAGAAAAGTCTTCTGCCACTGGCCTCAACCTTTGCAGTTTGTTCATGGAAAGAAGCATTGTTTTGCATTAGTATGCCTAGATCACGCAGGCTTTCTTTTTCTTCTATAGCTGTGTTATTGCTAGAATTATATGATGCTTTGGTCTACAGGTCGAGTTTTTTTCCGTATCTCAGTGATTCAAATTTAGATTCGATAAATTGCATATTATTTTCACCAGCCCACTTGAAAATTTTTTCAGATCAGTTTGAACCTCTTCTACCTCACTTAGTCATTGACAATGCCTAGTACTCTGGTATCATCTGCAAAGCAGGAGACGGATGTATGTGGACAGCTTTGGCCCAGATCATTAGCCAATATTAAGAAAAGCCGAAGTCCAAGCACAGTGCCTTGCGGGACCCTACCTACTAAGGACTTCCACTGGCGCAGAGGTTTCTCTATTCACTACCACACTTTAAGTTCTGCCTTTCAGAAAGGTTTTGATCCATTTGTAAACATTCCCTTGGATACTTGGATACCGGCGTTATATAGTTTTGATAATAGTATACTGTGATCTACTCTGTCAAAGGCCTTGGTAAAATTAAGATAAATTACATCCACATTTGATCTATCACACAATGCATTAATTATTTCGTCATAGTGCTCTAGCAGTTGGGTCAACGTGCTCCTCTTACTCCTGAAACCATGTTGTTTGGAGTTGAAAGTTATATTTTTCAAGAAAATTCACTATTCGTTCTTTCATTATTCTTTCAAATATTTTGACTACATGTGATGTCAGAGAAATTAGTCTGTAATTTGATGGGCTTCTGAGGCTACCTCCTTTTGCTAGCGGGAAGATGACGGCATGTTTCATGGTCTGTGGGATATAGGAAGTGTCCAAAGACTTCTGCTACAACATTTGTAGGGGTCTTGACAGTACCTGTTCACATTGTTTCAATAAAACAGCTGGGATGTCGTCTGGTCGGGATGCACTAAAGCTACCTATGTCATCAATAGCATTTGTAATTTCAGATATGTGATCACTCAATGAAATTTCAGAGGTAATTTCAGGATTTTAATGAGTAAGCAATGGGATACTAAATACATGTCTGTAATTCTCACTCAACAACTCGCTCATTGCTTTGTTTTCATCTACCAGTTGACCGGATTCATCAATAATGGGCCAATTTTAGTTTCAGAGGTTGAAAATTTGGCTGCATAAGAAAAGAAAAATTTCGAATTTATTGTAATATTTTCAATAGCTTTCTTTCCATTTTCTCTTCTCTCTTGATCATGTGAACCTTTTAACTGCTTTTCAATCAAGATGATGGCTTCTTCTTGTTTTATGTGTCTAAAAAGATTTACTTCATTGCAAAGTTTGTTCTGTTTTATTGCTGGCTTCATCAAGAGCAATTTACTTTCTGAATAATATTTGCTTTTTTGGGGAAATTTTCTTTTTATTAGCACATGTTGTACACACACCTGCAACAGTATATCAAAGTTATTCTTTGCTCCCGCCACACTGTTTGTCTGATCAATGAGTTGTTTCCAATCAATATTGGACACAGATTTGTGTATATTTACCCAATTTCTATCTGCACTAAAGAAGTTCAGTGTCCGGGAAGTTATGTTCCTGGAGAAGATGATAGTGCAGTTTTAGTTATGTCAATGTTTTTTATATACTCAACTGAGTTGAAAACACTAGATCCAAGATATTGTTATTTCAGGTTGGCTTCTCAATAATTTGGGTAAGAAAATATCTATCTACTAATTTGAACAGTGTTTCAGCTTTGGTGTTACCTTTACCAATAATATAGCTACCAGGTGCCGCAGTTTGATCATTATTTAACCATTTGATGTTGGAAAATTTGAGTCACCACAGAGGAAGATTTTAAATTCAGTCTGATCAATGTTCGACATGTGCGTCTGTAAGATTCCGAGCGTATCTTCAAAATGTACGAACTCTCAGTTTGGTGGTCTATACACTATAATTATTATGGTTTTCAGCTTTTCAACTTTAACAGTAATCATTGGATTAGAAAACTTCAACTCTTCGCAGCTTCCAAGACACCCTTTCACATAGACTCCAACACCACCACATTTCCTATTTGTACGGTCACTTCTGGAAAAAGTGTGATTTTCGATATAGAGCTCAGCTGATATAACATTTTCATTTAGGTGTGTCTCAGTCAAGCCAGTGAAGAGTGAATCACTGTCAGATGGAATATCTTGAATCAACTTTATTTTGCCATATTGGCTGGTGTTTTGGAGGCCTTGTAAATTTAAGAGGTGACACTTGTTCAATTCATTATGGTTGAATGATTTTTGAGATAGTGTTTCCTCCATTGACTCAGTGTTGGCAGCTCTCTCACCAGTGGGAACTTTGGTTTCCAGGGGCAAAGTAGGAGACTCTCCAGAGTTTCTAAAAAAGAATTTTCCATCTGTGACTGGTCAGCACTGCAGTGGAGATGGCCATGTACTGCTACAGATGGACTCACGTGGGTATCACCAAGAGGGCATCTGCCATTACAGGTAGGGATTGTACTGGTCACTGTAACGAGGGTGACCTCCCGTTGACGACGCGAGAGGAACCTGTTGGGCACGGTTTTTGAAGCGCGTGCTGTGTAATCGAGGCTGTTGTTTGACCCAACCTTTGGCCAACGTGGTTAATGTTTGGGTGTTGCTGTGGGTTCTATGATTGGCATTTCCATGTCTGCTGGCTAAAGTAGTTACATCTTGCTGGGGCTACAATGGTTTTCTTGTTTTTCTAATATGCTGTCACTCACACATATTTTTGGTGCATTGCATATGACGATACGAGTCATTAAATACCCTTGGATGGAATTTCTCACAGACTTCATCACTTTTGCAACCATATCTTCCCAATTCCATGAACTTATTGCAACGCTTTGGGTGGGTAAAGCCACATCCATTCCCTGACACTCCATACTTGCACTTGTTTTTCAAATAGAATGTGCAGTGTTACAGGCTTTTCACTGTGGGTACTTGTTTTTTTTTGTCCCCTGGCCACGTTCATTTTCTTGATCACTATTACAGTTTTTTTTGACCCAGGCTCACAAGCTGGGTGGGTGAAGCCACAGACTTTTCCTGACACTCTATACCTGCATTTTTTATTCAAATAGAATCTGCAGAGTTGTGTTATTCACTTTTGGTAAATTATCTTCTATTTTAACTGGAATTCATCATACCAGTTACATCTGTATCTACACCAATGTCACTCACCATATCACTGTTCTGGTCACTAGCAGCCATTTCTGTACCCTGACTGCCAGTGGACAGTGACGTACAGTGACCATCAGCAGTTTTGGCAGTACGGAGCCATTTTGTTTCCAGCATCGAAACCATTCAAATGATATCCCCAGCATCCTGTAGCACCTCAGTTCAGCATCGGACACTTTTGAACAAGATTTGCAGAAACATTCATCTCATTCTGCGCAAACAATATCGACATTTCCCTGTCCTTTGCTTGCGTTACACTTCCATGATGCCTTCTTTACTTCCACACAGTGCGAATCTTCATTTTCTACAACGTTGCAATCTGTGTCATTAGGGCAATGAAATAGAAAAACTTCGATTTTTGGGTCACTAACACCTCTAGCAACACATGACAGATTAAATGAATATGTTTGACATATTTCACACTTTTTCAGACTATTTCCTCTAAGACTTCGAGCTAAATTGGGATCTTTGAAGCGGGCCGAGCACAAATCACTAGCCATTTTGTTATGAAGGCAGTGGGAGTTTTGACAGTATTCAGATTAATGTGTACTATTAAAAAAAAATCTCCAACTCTTTCCCATAGCACAGAATATTTATAATCACAGCCTATTACTTTCACAGATATTTTTTTTTCCAGTTTGTCCAACACTGATGCCGTAGCGTTCTGAAAGTACAATCTCTGCTCTGGAGAAGATCTTAAAATTAGCAATTTTTAGGGATTCAATTTGCAAATAATGGTCCTGTGGAAAACCGACATGGAGACCAGCATTAGGATTTTTTTTTTTCTGTGTTTGAAAGAGAACGTTAAAATTCCTGCATTATTGAAGAAGCCTTACTAATTTGATGTTAGGCTTGCTTAGATTAGAGTAACCGGGCTTCCTAGCGCAGTAGATCTGACGTCTTTCTGGCGCCCAGTGTGATCACAGGCATGAGCTGAGACCGACGGAGACACAAACAACGACATTACTCTAATTGAGCTACAAATGAAGGTCTTCTGTCATTTGGAGAACTGCAGCGTAGCTGCCACCCGATAGCCTTGCTTTTACCCACGGCGTTTATGGGCTGGCCTTTGATCTTTCAAGAGACCGGCCATAATGTCTCACTCGGGGTCAGATAGGCTCGAACCTACAACCTCCAGCTCCCAACGTAAGTCCGTTGTGAGGAGAGCCCGCCACGCTACCCACGCGGCCATGGGGGCAAAAAACATAAATACTATCTCAATATAATACTCTTGCGGTTACACCTACAACTGCGTTACTGGAAACAATTACAAGATTCTTTGAAAATCAATTTTCCGGCAGAAAAGAAAGAAAACAAAAGGTCCAGCCATTCATGTTTATTGGACTACAAAAGAAAGAAGCACACGGCAAACTGAAAGCTGTTGGCGCACGGGCCGCTAGTATCGGTCAGGGAATGAGCAGCCGATATGGCAGTCCTTCATGGGACCTCAGGAGTGCAGCACCACCCTCCAATGAACGTTGCTATACGATAACGAAGACGGTGAGGTGCAGGGCCAACGATCAACACCTAAACATGAACAGCTCGATTATGCTCGTCATTGTGTGCAGCCATCATCGTATTCTGCACTGCAACACCAAACTCTTCAACACACTTCGCAGTACGGCTTCCACCTGGTCACCCATATGGACTGGAGTGTGGCGCACAGCTGCGCCATAATAACCTGTGCGCACGAGTGTGGTGCACGGGCACATGCGGCTGCACCACAATAACCTGTGCGCACGAGTGTGGCGCACGGGCACATGCGGCTGCACCGCAATAACCTGTGCGCACTAGTGTGGCGTACGGGCACATGCGGCTGCGCCGCAATAACCTGGGCGCACGAGTGTGGCTCACGGGCACATGCAGCTGCGCCGCAATAACCTGTGCGCACACGTGTGGCGCATGAGCAGATGCAGCTGCGCCGCAATAACCTGCGCGCACACGTGTGGCGCACGGGCACATGCAGCTGCGCCGCAATAACCTGTGCGCACCACCCAAAGACCTCGCTTGCTCCTGATAGGTTCCATTACACAAAAAATCTCAGAAATAACATTGCTACAGGTGCAATTGCAAAATACATCAACTAGATATACCAAGATGTCTTCCAAACCACAGTACTGTGTCAGTGATGAACATAAAAAAGCGCCTAACATTTGCAACAGACTTCAAAGCACTGCCTCGTACACACGAGGGCCTTCTTAGGGGGGCCGTTGCAGGGCCCTGCATGACTACTGTGGGTCTTGGCCTATACAGTGACTAGCACAGTTCTATGCACGCCGCTATGTAGGCCGTCGCAGGGCCCTGCATGACTATAGTGTGGGTCTCAGCCTATACAATGACCAGCACAGTTCTATACACGCCGCTGTGGGGATCGTCGCAGGGCCCTGCATAACTAAACTGTGGGTTCCAGCCTATACAGTGACCAGCACAGTTCTATGCACGCCGCTGAGGGGACCATCGCAGGGCTCTGCATGACTACTGTGGGTCTCAGCCTATACAGTGACCAGCAGTTCTATACGCGCCGCTGTGGGGACCGTTGCAGGGCCCCTCATGACTATACTGTGGGTCTTGGCCTATACAGTGACCAGCACAGTTCTATACACGCCACTGTGGGGGGCCGTGGCAGGTCCCTGCATGACCACTGTGGGTCTCAGCCTATACAGTGACCAGCACACTTCTATACACGCCCCTGAGGGTAGCTGCTTAGTAATGACCTGCACAACACCGATAGGTCCCAAAATCAGGCGGCAATCAAACCTGTTCAAAGAAAAGGTCACCTACCAAACCTAATCAAAAAGAAGGTCACCTACCAAACCTGATCAAAGAGAAGGTCACCTACCAAACCTGATCAAAGAGAAGGTCACCTACCAAACCTGATCAAAGAGAAGGTCACTTGCCAAACCTGATCAAAGAGGTCACCTGCCAAACCTGATCAAAGAGAAGGTCACCTGCCAAACCTGATCAAAGAGAAGGTCACCTGCCAAACCTGATCAGAGAGAAGGTCACCTGGCAAATCGAGCACAAACACCTTGACACTATCGTCCAGGGGTTGGTTCCAGCAAGGCAAACAAAACAAAGAGAACATAATTCAAAGGTCGCACTGTTGGCGCTTGCTGGGATGAACTGTATCGCTGTGACCGCCCCTCGAGCGAGCAGTGCGTGCCGTACCATGCTCACGGGGAGCTTTACAAGTTCACAGGGAGATATACAACAACAATATAATTAACTGTATGTATGTTGAACATTATTCAAAGACAATTGATTCCAATACATGAACTATTCTTTACAGAATCCCTTCAAAAAACTGTATAGTTAACCGGAGTGGATTATTGATGCTGAAGGATGTCTGTACACTAAGCTACAAGCTCGCCTCTATACAATGGAGGGTCAGCTTGTCTAATACAGCCTACAGAGTGAACACACAACACAATATAATACAAGGACGTGCCCAGTGCTTCAGTTTGCAGAACGACACACAAAGCTAGGCAGAGTGAGTCTGCCAAGACAAAAAAAACTCGGCTGGCGTATCGGAGGCGACCAATAAATTAACCCTCATTGCCAAAGAGCCTAGTGTCATCTAAACTCGAACTTCGTCTAGGGATGTGTTCAATTTGTAACTCCTTCAGGTGGTGAATGGTGATTTTTTCATTGAATAAGTCAACAAGTAAAAATGTCAGCTCTGTTCAGAAGATATAAAATGTCCTCCACAACATTGTTTCTAGAGGCAATATTATGCGATGGCAAATGATTGTTGAAAGCCTTGCTATTTTAGAAGGTTCTTGCATCGCATGTGTAGGGATAGAGTCTGTTGAGCCTGGCCTCGTGACTAATTGTTGAAGGCGTGCAGCTGAAGGCCTTGCTGGCGACGCCACTCTTAGCCTCGGAGAAATAGGTGCCGAAGCCCAAGCTAACATCAGGAGAAAGTCTTCATTTCTCCTGTTGCTTACCTGATCAGCGTGATTACATTGTAGGAGTAAAGTTCTCAACAAATATGTAGGTATACTCAGGCACAGAGTACTTAGCAAGCCCGGCCGCATAATTACAGATACAGATACAGACACTAGGCCGCATCCCTCAGAAAGGGGGGTGGCCGACGGCAAGGCGCACCTCACACCAACATACGCTCACACTCACACAAATTAGCCCTTTTGTGTTCAAGGGTCCAGCGGGTAACCCCGCAACATACACTCCGGGTCACGAGTTCAGTTCGAGGATCCGTTGTCAGCAGCGGGGCCCGACAGTTTTCACTGGTTTACCCCCGCCGCATCATAATAGCCGGGCCCCCCGTACCCACGACCATCCCGACAATGGGATGCCAAGGGCGGGAAAACACATCAGAGCAGCGTCAAAATCCACCTTTCACAACCATTCTCCACTCACGCCTGTTCATTGCACGCTCTCTCGCCACCTCCACATTCATGTCTCTCCTTACTAACGCCTGCTTCACACCATCCATCCACCCAAACTTCGGTCTACCTCTAGGACTGCGACCACCCGCCTCAGCATTCATCACCCTTTTCACCCATCTCCCTTCATCCATCCTCTCCATGTGCCCGAACCATCTCAGAACACGCGAATCCACTCTGTCCTCTAACTTCTTAACCATCCCTGTTCTGTTTCGAACCACGTCGTTTGTGATCCGGTCTCTCAGCGTTACTCCAGCCATGCTCCTCAAACATTTAATCTCGAAAACATTCTACTTCTTCTCTCCTCTGCTCTCACCCCCCAAGTCTCAGCTCCGTAGAGCACAGTTGGGACAACAACACCCTCATACAGCCCTCTCTTTGCTTCCATCCCCAACGTCCTACAACTCATTACACTCTTGAGTGCACCCAACACTTTATATCTCTCCTTCACTCGCGCCTTCACTTCAGTTTCCACTAGTGCTGTTATCTCCACATGGGAGCCCAGATATTTAAAACACTGAACTTCCTCCAAGAGCTCTCCATTTAGGGTGATACTAATTTTGCTTGCATCGACAGTCCTCGAGCATCTCATTACTTTACTCTTACCCACATTCACTCGAAGCTTCCTCCTCTCACACACTCACCAAACTCAGACACTAGCCTACATAGCTCCTCCTCTGAATTCACAACCAGGGCCGTATCATCAGCAAATAGCAACTGGCTCAACTGCCCACTCTGCCCGTTCGCTTCCAACAGTTCTAAGCCACGACCCAGCCCACTCGCGTTCCCCTCCCTGACCACTCCATCCATATTGAGGTTGAACAGCCAGGGAGATATCACGCAGCTTTTTCTCAGTCCCATTGTCACTGAGAACCAATCACTCACACTCACCTCGCCTCCCACTCTGACACATGCTCGGCTGCCAACATAGAAACTCTGCATCGCTTTCAACAGATGTCCGCCCACACCATACAAACGCAACACTCTCCACAGCGTTTCCCCGCCAATCCCTGTCGTATGCCTTCTCCAGATCCATGAAGGCCCACAACACATCCTTTTCTTTGGCAAGGTAATTCTCAAAGACCTGTCTCACTGCAACAATCTGATCAGCACACCCTCTACCACTCCTAAAGCCACACAGTTCCTCTCCAATTACGCAGTCCGTACAGTCTCTAATCCTTTTTTTATCAGCACTCTCCCGTTCAACTCATCAGCTACACATAACAGACTGATACCTCTTGTTGCAGTATCTATTTTCATCTACTTTGCCCATATATAGGGTAACAATGCAGGCAGTGTGCCACTCAATAGGTACCACGCCTCCACAAAACAAAAGTTCAGTAGCCTCACCAACCATTCGACAATCGTCACTCCACCCTTCTTCAGGCACTCGGTCGCAACGCCATCCAAACCAGGGGCTTTCCCTGCTTTCATCACCTCCACCACCTCCTGCACCTCTTCTCTGGTAATGTTCGCCACAAGTCTTTTTTCCAAAAATGGCATCCGAGCACCACCACCCACAGCAACAATGTCACTCTCTGTCATCCTCTCCATTAAACAACTCATCTAAAGACTCGGCCCACCTCTTCCGTACATCACCATTTTCCAACAACAACTGGCCGTTTTTATCTTTCAAAACTTCCTCCTTTCCGGTCTCTCCCTTTCTCACCCTCTTCACCTCCTTTCAGAACATATTTTTGTTCTCAATGCCGGATAATCGAGGACAAACACCAGTAGACCTAGCATGCACTAAACAAATTATTAGAGAACACAAAATTCGCAGACGATAACAGTTTCAGCAAAAATCCATTTCAGTTTACACTGAAGCAATTTTTTTAAGCTTAATCCTCACGCAATAAATTGTATTTATAAATTCCAAATGAGATGATTCTTGGCAAAGAGTGAGCAACAACTGTCATTAGATCTCTTCAATTATTTGGGTAGACTGGAGCGGGTGAGCAAACCGGGTGAAGCAGCTTGTTGAACGTGGAGGATGAACAGAAGGACGTCGTGGATGCAGCCTTTCAGGTATGCTGCACGGTTTTATGCATTGCCAGTACATAGACTCGGTACAACAGATTCAGGTATGCTGCACGGCTTTATGCATTGCCAGTACATAGACTCGGTACAACAGATTCAGGTATGCTGCACGGCTTTATGCATTGCCAGTACATAGACTCGGTACAACAGATTCGAAAACGCGTGACTGGTCACTCAAAACATTACGGAATACGGTCTCGTCATATGTACTCTTGGATGCAAAGTTGCAGTGAGGATTGAAGTAAACGTAACGCGTCATGGCGCCACTGTTGTCTCGAGCAGGTGAGTTAGGCTCAAGGAATGTTGTGGCGGTAACCAAGAAGTCACGCCTCAAAGATGGTTAAATAATTTATTTGAAAACAATCCATGCTTCTCATATACCTGGACAAAAGCTTATTCATTCCTACAGTTAGAAGTAAACTAGGGCACATCAATAATAACTATATTGATTGTTTATTAGGGTTCAAATCGAATAATATTAAACATTTTAAGTAGCGCTCGTAATTGTGAAATACTTTTTGACGGCCACCAACGCGCGCTGTTTGCCATCAACATTAAACTTCACTTCACTGCGACACTTGGCGACACAGGCTTGCACAAGGCCATCGGCAACAAGAATACAAGGCAGGAAAGTTAGGGAACAAATTACCGTCGTGTGAGGCTACATTGTAGCTAGAAATCACTTAAAGTTTATTTAATCTTTTGAGATCTGATGGGAAGCTCGTTTTTGGAGCTGTTCTCCAAACAATGCCATCCAGTCTTTCCAGAAATATCCATTAGAAGAAGTATACCTACGTTTGAGGCTACTCCAGTATTCAAAGTTGCTCCCGCTTGCTAGTATATTCTAGTTTGATTGCTTCTATGAACTGTTCACCAGATGACAACACCTTCTGGTGGCGGCTGGGGATGTTTCCTCTCATTGAATAAGTCAAAGAAGTAAAATATGAGCTCTATTCAGTCAGGACTAGGTGAGGGCGAGATGGGTGTTTCGACTGTGCTACTTCACTGGACCCTAGGAGGAACCACTGTCCTCAGCAACACCAGTTTTCTCCTCAACTCTAACGGCTCATCCTATATAGTTCCATGCTATTTAAGAATCTTTTCAAAATTTTTAAAACTAGAAATGAACGAAAAGTAAGTTGTCTTCAATAATTTGTATCAGAATATAACCTCATGCGTAGCTGTTGTTTAGATTTGAGGCGCGGCGGAGTTGCAAGTAGTGAGGACGACGTGCGTCTCTCATCCGCAAACGGAGTGTTTGGAGTTAAGAAGCTCAATGAAACAATGTTAATACAAAACAGCGCCTTGGCAGAAACGTCTCAAGAAGAGGTCACAGGTGATGGGCCGTTTCAGAAGCTAAAATAAAAGAGGCGGTTTCAATGAAACTGCTACCTGGCAAACCGTCTATAACTTCTCAACCTTGTAACCGGCTACCATCACTCCACGTGATGTTGTCGGAACTAAAGCAACATCCAGGACAACATACGGGATACTATACAACTTCATGCCTATCGCAATCTGCACACCCCTTATTGGACACCGATTCAATGATTTTATTTTATATGAACAAGAAGAATATATGTACACCTACCCAGATGTCAAATCCATAGCGACGGATGTTCATACGGTAAACAAGACCTTCCGGAGATTGATAAACAAGGGCTGTAAAGTAGACTCTCTGCAACGGTATAACGTTTGCACAGCGGCAATTTGACTGGTGAAGACAAGGGAGACGCTTTCCGGTGACGGGCAAAAGGAGCGCTGCGTTGCAATGCAACAGCTTGGCTAACATCGCCTGGTGCGTCATCAGTTCACCTCATGAAGGAGTATCAACACCAGCTCACGGAGGTGCAGGATAGATCTTCCGCAACAGATTACACTTAATTGAAATACTAACAAAAGATTAGGTCAAGGCAAATAATTCTAAGTACTTAGAATAACGTAACAAAAAAGGGTGCGTATAGAAATATGTCCTTAAATATATTTACACATTAGAATTGGAACTTTCTCGGGCAGCTCTCTACCCTGGTGCCCAGTGATTGCTACGCACAAAGAGTTGTCATATTGATAGGTCTCTCAAAAGGGTCGCCAATCACCGCACCCTCTCGTCTGAGTAGTCCCAGTTCCATATACTCGCTTGGTCATCGGCGTTAACACCCTGCTACTTCATCACGAACTAGTCTTAGTTTCTGTCACTCGCCTCATGTAAGTTTATCACCAATAATTGTTTCGATTATCACTTGGCTCTAGCCTGAAGGTAATTAGTGAACACTGGAGCGCCCGCTAGTACAGGGACACTCAACAAAGTTTGTTATCCTAACACAGTAGGCTGCATTGACGCCCTCGTTCATAGAGTTAGGCAAGAGTCCAGGCAGCTGGTGACGGGTCCAAGAGAAGCAGAGGAGACGGGGTGACGTGTCGTGGTAGGCGCTCGTGCGGCTTTTGTTATCATCTGATAGTGCAGCAAATGAGAGACTTCAAGTGACGGCGGTGAGGGAAGTGTTGGGGGGCATGACGTGTCTGCCTCACGATGCATACCCCACACCGAGACGCATACGCCGCCAGACAGCTTGTTGGAACACTAGCAACGATAAAAAGTTGATTCGCAGACGGAAGCCCCCTACGAGGAGGAGGAGGAGGCGGAGAGTATGGTATCAGTTGGGCGGAGGGGGAGTGGTAGGAAGCCGACCTTCCTACGAGGGACGCTTCGGCCGTCGGCATGGCGACGAGGGCAGAAGGTCTTAAAGAAGCGCCAGCCCAGAATCGTGACGACGAGACAAACTTGCCCTCACTTTAGTTTCTCTGAAGGGTGGTGGCATAAGGAACACATTAGCTACTGACTAAAGCCTCCTCTAAAGTTACAACATGACCTACCCAACTTGCCCAGTGCAGCAAGGCTCAGCCAACATCCAGGGTAGACAGGTCACACCGATACCTTATCATGTATAAAGGTGTTGGTTGTAAAAGTTAATACTGAGAAATGAGTGCGTCTGCCTCAGCCAGTAGTTGGCAATGCCCTCGTCTGCAGAACACGACACTTACCTGAGGACGGCAGCGCTTGGGTAAGGCGCTCAAACGAAGACGTGTTCTGTTATTCATTCGATACAAGGAAGCATCAATGGTGGGAGGTACGTGGACACAACAATACAAGGGGGATGGACTAAAGTGGTTTGGAGGGAGCAAAACGTGAATGTGGAGACGCTTGCTAACACACGGCGACTTACCCAAATAGTTCTTCCTCAGTTACCAACCAATGCTGTCAAGCACATAACACATACATAACAATAACGGCACTTGAAAGGAATTGGATCAGATACTTGATTAAACAGGAATGGTTTATTCGTGACAAAAGCATTGACACATTAAAGGAACTGTTCACCTCGACTATCGCATAACAATGGCACCCCACAGCAGGGTTTAAATGATAATATAACAGCGCTGGCGGGAATGAAAAGATCAAAATAGGAGGGCAGGCTTTTGAGAAGTTACGGACGTGAGGCCCTTCAATAGGCGTTGTTTTGCGATCATTGGGATGAGCAAGCGACAAGTAAGAGTGCACGTGGTAATAGCGGCTTCCTTTCCCACTCCACCTAACAATAAGCAAGATCAAGACGTGGGCCGCAACTGTTAGCCCTTCCATGTGGGTTGCAACTAATGGTCAAGAGCTGACAACAGTCAATACGACGTGTTCACGCAAGAGCTGTAACAATACGGAGAAATGGACAAATGGTTATTGAACATATGAAACATGTCAGCGGGTTGGTTAACTTCTCACCCCAAATAGTTATTGAACATATGAAACATGTCAGCGGGTTGGTTAACTTCTCGCCCCAAATAGTTTTTGAACATATGAAACATGTCAGCGGGTTGGTTAACTTCTCGCCCCAAATAGTTTTTGAACATATGAAACATGTCAGCGGGTTGGTTAACTTCTCACTCCAAAGGAAACTATTCGCGGTTTCAGGCAGCAGCCCAAATACTTGAATTCCTTTGAGTCTGCCAAAATGTGCTGTTTCAAAAGGGTCATGATATATGCTTGATAACATCTGCAACGTTAGTGAAAACTGGTGCATTTTGCGCCGCATCATGTTTCATTCGATGGATCGTGGACCAAAGAAACCAATACGAATGTCAAAGTGGAAGCCAAAAATGTGTCACAGTTACGACTATACATATGATACTCTTGAGAGGGAAGGAAACTGTACTGCCAACGAGCCGTTACAATTAGATAATGAAATAAAAGATCTCTCTCTGGATATGAAAGAATGATCCAGTCGTCAAGCCACAGCCTGTGGTATAATAAAGGCTGCGCTTGGAGTTAAGCTGCAGCCTCCCTCCCTGCATCACATACTTCTTAGCAGGGTACAGCGTGACGACACACCCGACCAAATGAGCCTTCTCAAGACCTGCGAGGATTATCACACCCTCTCAAGACTTGCGATGATGAACACACTGACTAGTGCTCGTCCAAAGGAGTACACCGAACAGTATCAAGTTCACTAGAAACGATGAGTGACGTGATGCTGGCAGTTTACTCCGAACCTCATCAAGGATACTAATGACGCCCAGTGCTCGGTGTCTGTCGTGACGCTGTCACCTGATAAAACAAGGCTGCTACACAGGATCGCTAACTCACCTGTTCCTTGGCTAAAGAAGACAAGTGACCGTAACTGAGGGTCTGTCGGCCACTGATGATCTGAGCGACGTGGCCCACGGCCCGGTGCAGGCCAGAGGAGGGTGAAGGGGGCCTGTCTCCCACACCAGGGTTGCTGTTGCTGTGTGGCGAGGCGTGACGGGACCCGAGCCCACTACTGTTGCTGTCGCCGTACAGGAGGGAGGAGGAGGAGGGAGGCCCATACGACGCGCCAATGTTGTCCACTGCCCCTCTGTAAGTATCACCGCCCCCAACGGGGCCGCCCATTGCATCGTCACAGTGTTCACTGACACTCACACTACCGTCTCTACCGTAAACTAGCCCACCACTACTTCCGCTGGGGGCGACGTCCCCCGCACCCGCACCGTTGCCCTCGAGCTGGTCCTCTCTGTAGGCCGCACCCCCGGGTACGCCATTGCCCCCCACGGGGAGTGGCAGAATCCCCCCTCCGTCGTCTCCCTTGCCGCCCCCAAACGTCATGAGCTGCCGCTGCAATAGCTCCCTGTGCTGGGCGTAGCTGAGGGGGGGCACGTCCCCCATGGCGGGGTGGGGAGGCATCAAGCTCCCTCCCTGTTGCTGCTGCAGTTGCTGCTCCTTCAGCAGCCGCTTACGACGCTTGCTCCACAACTCGTGGCAGTCTTGGTTACGGGGCAGGGGAGGGGGCTCCATCCTATTGGGAGAGGGGGTTGGGAGGAAGAGAATGGATTTAATGACAGGGAAAACACAATACCGTTTATGCTAATAAAGCTAATACTAGAACTCTTAAGTGGGATAAATTAAATCTGCTCTTGTCAATAGTCTTGGAAAAGAGATTAAAACATTGCCAGGGGTTTAGCTACACGGATTGTAAGCGAGGATTGGGTGCGTGTAAATGTATAGCACAGCAAACAAATATCAAGTCACGTCCCGTAAAAGTAATTTAGTCAACGCGCAAATAAGTGACCAAATTTCATCTCTTAAGGTTGCATTATTCCTTGTCTCTCAGCGTAACCCGTCAGTCATTTACTAACATGAAAATTATAAAATTATATTAAGGGGCCAGTCTCCGCCGAAGTCTAACGCGAGTCTTTGTGAGCTCTCCCTTAATCTCCCAGCCTCACTTCGGCCATCCACCTCTCCTCCTCTATTGCCTTATCATACGCAAACAGTAACTAGCTCAACAGCCAGCTCTGTTCATTTATTCATGTCAGCTTTAACCTCGACCCATTACACTCGCGTTCACCTCCATGACCACTCCATCCATGTAGAGATTGAACAGCCAAGGAGACATGAAGCAATCTTGTCTCAGTCCCAGTTTCACCGTGAACCAAGCACTCGCCTCGCTCCCCACTCTGACACATGCCTGCTGCCAGCATATAAACTCTGAACTACTTCAAATACTAGTAGTTGCTTCCGTTTCCCACCGGAGTCCCAACGCGAAGTTAATGCAGACTCCCACGTAGGGCAATTGAAGAGTGGCAAAGTAGGTGCAGCGTAGATTAGAAGTAGGTTCAACGTAGATTCAGAGTAGGTTCAACGTAAATTCAGAGTAGGTTCAACGTAGGTTCAACATAGGTTCAACGTAAATTCAGAGTAGGTTCAACGTAGATTCAGAGTAGGTTTAACGCAGGGTGAACTACTTTCTACTTTAAACACATCTCTTCAAATTCCATCCAAATGCAACCCCTTCCACAGCACCTCCCTATCGACCCTATCATGGGCCTTCTCAGATCCATCAAGGCACAGATTAGATCCATTTCCTTTGCAAGGTGCTTCTCACAGACTTGTCTTGTAAAAATTTGATCGGAACACGATCTCAAAATAAAATTTAGATTTATTCACTTTGGTGCATACAAGACAAATACTTTAACGAAAACGAAATATTTATCCGTAGCCAAACCAACAGATCCTCTTTTCTGTGATGTCTGATTAATGTAGCAATGTACATTGCGGGGTGGAAGAACCGCCCAGTCTGCACGGACACTTCACCTTTACACTACTGCGGATAGGCCTGTATGTTTGCCAAAAGTAGTTAACTTTTTCCGGTCAGCTGAGGTTTTGGAGTGCACCTATTTAAAGAGCAAGGGAGATTCAAGAAAACTCGTCGAGCTGCCACGGGAGCAATGCACTGAATCAGATTAAATTAGGAGGCCCATCCGTCCACTGGAGCTCTGACGCGAGTCTTCGTGAGCTCCTTCGCAGGGTGTCAAGATCAAGTTCGCACTCAGCGGTGAGCGGAAACCGTACCTTTATTGAAATTAAAATTTAAAATTTACAACTATGGTACGTACAGGATAAATAAATACTTCAGCAAAAATAATGGGTTTATATGTGACCCTACAAACGGTTCATCGTTTCTGAGCTTTCTTTGTAATATAGCATAGTACATTGTGGGTAGATTTAAGCCTCTTTTCCACCAGAGCCTCAACGCAAGTCACCAAAGGCTCCTCCGTAGGGCACGAACATCATCGATTCGGGTAGGTTCGCTCACCTTCGTGTGCGGAAAGATTGATCTTGTCAGATGCAAATCAAGCACATGTCTCGACTGTGGCATGAACGCAAACTGGTGCGTACGGGAACGGGAAGTATTAACGCGTATCTAGGCAGACGTATTGTTATCGCTTGTCCGATCTGGGGTGGAGAGACAACCTCGCTTGCTCAGATGGTTTGGGTTTAGACAGCTTCGTATAGTTCGGTATGTTTTCCGAAAGCGATAAGCTTTTTTTCTGTAGGTAAGGTTACTGAGAAGGTTTTGTAGGTTGCACGGGGGTTCAAAAAGGCTCTTCAGGCTGCTGCGAGTGCGTCGCGATCAATCAGTTAGTGTTTCACACCTGGTGGCAGCAGGAGCATGGTGGTGCGTCCGGTTTGATGTCTACATCCATTAGGTGGTTGTGGGTTACCCACACGTGTCCCCTGCATTAGCGGTTGATGAACACTTGGTCCCCTCTGTCGGAGAACATGGTTTCCAAATTCTCCAGCCGAAAGCTTGACTGAAAGCATTTTTTGTCCACTCTGTTGTCACACGTCATTCCATCGGGAAGTTATTATGCGAGTTAATGATAGGGGACCAGTCCCAGTAATGTATTGCGATAAATCGTTCTTGAATGGTTGACGCCAGTTTAGCCAGCGAATCTGCAAGATCGTTTCCTCTATTCCCACGTGTCCGGGAATCCAGCAGAATTCGACCGCTTGACCCGCCTCGGATATTATGAAAAGATTGTGTTGCATTTTGAGATGAGCAAGAGCGCTCACACTGTCTGAGAATACGACGTATTCGGGGAGGCGGTGTGTTTTTGCAATAGAGATGGCTAGTTTGAGTGCGTTGAGCTCTGCAGAGAACACAGAGGCCTCTTATGGAAGGGTAGCCGAAAGTGGTATATCCCCGCACACTGCGGCTGCTCCCACTCAATCCGCGGTTCTGGAGCAGTCTGTGTATATGTCGGTGCTCTGGATATTGTTCCTCGAGTAGTCTCAGAAATTCCTGTCGGTGTGTGACGGTTGGAGTAGTTGCGTTAGGATATGCTTGCAGATCTAGGTTGACTAGTGGTGGATTGATCATTCATGTTGGTATGTTGATTAGAAGGATTCGATAAGAGAAAAAAAGCCTAATAGCCTTACGGTCGATGTTTAACGAGTTCAGAAGGTTGTCCACGCGCAAGTGAAACGGTGAGCAAATATTCTTCATAGCCGCGAAGAGGCGTTGATCGGAAATGTTGGTGATGTGGATGAATTGCTGGGTTGTTGGTCAGGCTCCTAGTCTAAAATATAAATAGTATTGTAGCGAAAGTTAGTGTCGTCGAAGCGGAAGTGGAAGCTCATTAGCGAGCACGTTAAGAGATTCGAAGGGAGTGGAACGGAACGCGCCGGTTGTGATATGCATTGCGTAATTTACAATGATAGAGGGGTTCGAGGGTCGTTTTGGCAGTTGAACAGTTAACAACGGCTCCGTAGTCGATGCGTGATCGTATTATTGCTCCGAACAACGTCATGCCGGTGTCCATGTCAACACCGAATTTTAGGGACGTTACTGAGATGATAAGTCCCGTTGACTTTCTGCATTGAGTCTCCAGGGCTGCTATGTGGGGTTGCCACGTGAGTTTAGGATCCCACACGAGCCACATGAATTTTATAATTTCTTCATATATTAGAGGGGTTTGTGCAGTGTTAGGGCTGGTTTCAGGTGTAGGCCGGGCACAAGGGTAAAGTTCACGCTTCAAATTTTAGAGGGCGAGAATCGGAATCCATTTAAGGAAGTTCAGTTCCCGACTAGGTTTAGGCACTTTTGGAGTTCATATTAAATTGTTAAAAGGCTAGGGTTAGGGTGTCAGTAGCTTAATTGTAGGTCGTCCACGTATAGTGATGAAAGTGGTCTTCCATCACGCGAAAGATTAGATTAAAGTGACGAGGCTTTCTAGCGCGCTGGAGTCATCGTTCTTCTGGCGCCGACTGTCAAACCAGCAAACAGTGCTGCATCAAGTTAGTCTTTGTTTTTCTTCTTTTTCAATGTTCGAGTTAAGGTTTACTACTGCGCAAAGGCAAAGTCCTTTGCGCGGCGAACGTCTACGGTATGTACGGGTGCCACAGGAGGTACAGGGACTCCAAACGTGCTGAGGCCATATGTTCCCAGCACTCCCCGGATGGCAGTAAGGAGGAATAACACACTACCTACCCTGCTTCAGAGACCCAAGGATCCGCAGTAGTCCTTAAGGTGCGGGCTACACGCTCCAACACCAGCTGAGGGGGGAGATGAAGAAGAGACAGAAAACGGGGATCCCATGCATGAGATCTTCACTAGGTGTATGGAATTTCACGCATGCGAACAGCATGAATGGAAAGAAGAAGAAATAGTCGTAGAAAAAGGTTGCATGAAAGAAAGAGCGCAACTTGGCTGTTATTTGCCACCCGATAGGAGAATAGTTAGAACCGGTATGTGAATGTTTTAGTGTGTGTCTGTGCGTGTGTGCGTGTCTGTGTGTGCGTGCGTGTGCATGTGTGTGTGTTTGTGTTCAGCGACAATTAGCAGAGTTGTTGAGAAGGAGTCAGAGACAAGTTTGATGAAATTTGAACTAAACATAAAATGCAGATGAGGTAAAAAAAGAAGTCAAGCAAATCAGGATAGGGGAGAAAATGAGAGATAGTAAAGGGTGAAGAAGAGGAGAGCCTGAAGGGAAATAATGGTGTTCACCCCCCTCCCCCCCCGGTTGGGCCGTGACTCCGTGCGGCCCGTGAACCCAACAGATGCCTAGGGGGGGCCGTCACGCGGAAGAATGTCGGCTAGTTGATCGATTTCGAGGATAAAAAGTGACACTGAGGACGCATCCCTGGGGGACGCCCATTTCTTGCGGATACGACCGTATTTACAAGTGGTGTCGTATGCTTTTTCAACGTCGAAAAATATGAAAACCACATGCTCCCTTCGAACGAAAGCCTGTCTAATATCTGGTTCTAATCTTACGAGGTGGTCCGTTGTGGAGTGGCGCTTACGGCCACCGCACTGAATGTTGTTAAGGCCTGCGTGCATTTCAAGGTAGTCGACAAGGCGTGATTTTATAGTTCTTTCCATAATCTTACATAGGACGCTAGTTAGGGCAATAGGGCGGTAGTTTCGTGGGTTGCTGTGGCATTTTCCTGGTTCGGGTATCGGGATAATAACGGATTCCTGTCATTGGTCGGGAAAAAATGTGTTTGAATACATTGCTTTGAACACTTTTAGTTGATGCTCAAGAGCGTCGTCAGGAAGATGTTTGATCATATTGATGTGCACTCGGTCCAACCCGGGTGAGGTTTAACGAATATGCTCGATAGCATACTGTAGTTCGTGAAGGGATATAGGTTTGTTGTAGTATTCGTCGTTTGCGGAAGTGAAGTCAATATGCTCACGTTCTCTTACGTTTTTCCAGTTGGAAAGCAGCCGTGTAATTGGTTGCTTGCGATATCTGGCTGAAAGTCTGCTAGTTTGTCCGCGATTTCCGCATAGGAAGAGTAGATAGTGAATGTGAATAGAATGTGGATAGGTCGCTCGGGGCGACCCTGGTACATTGTGGGGCAGAAAAAACACAGTGCCTGCGCCGCAATTTTGTTTGTACACCGCTTGATATAAACCAGAATGTTTGGCGATAATACACTGTGGAATGGAATAAATCTTCTGCTTTCCCCAGTACTTCGTTTCTACACTGCTGCGCATAGGCCGGCATGTATACCAAAAGCGATTAGCTTTCTCCGGTAGGTAAGATCAGTGATGAGCTTTGTTGATTGGAAGGGGGATTTGCGAAGACTCGTCGAGCCGTCGCGAGTGCGTTGCACTCCATCAATTACGTTTTACGCAGAATGACGCTTGATGACACCGAAGACACGGTGGTGCAAACAGCTCCGTGACCTTGTAGATTAGATGGTTGTAAGTTTTCATGTGCGCCCTGTCTAAAGGCGGATAATGAATAGTCGGTCACGCTGTTGAAGAACTTGACTTTCCATTCTTCAACATAGGGTTTAATTGGGAACATTTTCTGTTCGCTTTGTGGCCACATACCGATCCAACGGGATGTTATGCGGGAGTCGATGATAGGGACCCAGTCTCAGTAGTGTATGGTGATAAATATTTCCTGAAGGGCGGATACCAGTTTAGCGAGAGCGTCTGCAGGCTCATTTTGACCCAGAATCCAGCAGAATTCCACCACTTTGCATGACTCAGACATTAAAAAGTGGTCGTGTCGTGCTTTACGTTGAGCGGGGTGTGTGTGTGTGTAATGCTGAGTTTTAAGCCGTGTGGGGGCGCTCAGACTGTGAGAAAATAATCTATTTGGGGAGACAGTTTGTTTTGATGATCAAGATGACTAACTTAAGTGAGTAAAACTCTGCAAAAATATCAAAGGCGTAATTTGGCAGGTAGTCGAACGTGAGGATTAAATACCCTTGTATCCCAATGTATGATATATGATTGTATTCATCGGAAGATATTTTAATATTAAGATAACTGCGGACGATGGAAATTTTGCTTGTAACATCAGTCGAGAAAATGCTTGAATTTAGTCCACTTGTCGACATGGCCATTCAAAAAGTCTTCATGAGAGCAGATCTTTCACCTCCAATTTTGTTGATTCAGAATGAAGCTTGTAACGACAGACCCACAGCGCATCTTAGATGAGAGTGGCCAATAATGTAAACATCAAATAAGGAACTAAACTAAATTAGAATGCAGAGGATTTCTAGCCCGCTGGATTCACCATTATTTAGCCAGCGAACGCCAATCTAAGAACCAGGGCTGCATGAAGGGGCAGACATATTAGCTGGTTTGGGCGATTGTATTCACTACGGCGTGAAGTCGATGTCCCTTACACTACGAATGTTAGGTTTCAGGTATACAACGGGTGCTAGAGGAGGTACAAGAACTTCTCACGTGCTGAGGTCACATGGGCCCAGTACCCACCGGGTGGCAGCAAGGGACGCTATCAATTAACCTACCCTACGCAGTCTTCTCCAAGGCGCCAGGAGCAATGCGTCCAACGCCGATGAGGAAGATGAAGAAGAGACAGTTGCCTGGGATCCCATTCATGAGACCTACACTCAGTGTAGGGAATCTCACGAATGAGAACAGCACGAATGGAAAGGAAAAAAGGAAGAGTCGAAAAAAGCCATCCGAAAGATAAAATTTAGGACAACAAATATTGGGAGCATTGTTAAAAGGGAGTTCGATATGAATAAAAGTAAATTTAAGCTAAACAAGATGCTGTTCATGTAAATGAAAGTGGATGAAATTTAGAATGAGGAAGATAAGGAGATCGTAAAAGGTAAAGCAGAGGGAGTCTGAAAGAAAATAGGATGTTCACCCCCTGGTTGTGCCGTGACTCCGTGCGGCCCCCTGAATCCAACAGATGCTTGGGTGGAATCGGCAACTCAAGACGCTATAGTCTTAGTCGCTGCGAACAATTTGTCTCATTATTGAAGATCCTACGGTCGCAGGAGAACGACCAATGCTGCACTCAAATAAAGAGTGAGATCAGTGATCCTTCTTGAAGGAGAAATCAAGAAGCAGATACGCAGGACATAAAAAGAATCACACCAAATATTTGTCTTAGATAATGCCAATGGAGGAGTGGTCCCGAGCTAGAATTCTTGAGAAGGAACTCAGAAGAGTTAGGTGGTATGTATTAGTAGGAACACCTACGACGTAAAGTTGGGAACAAACACCTACGACAATGCCGTAGAGAACAAACCCCACCGTTTTATGAAACAGATAATGATCCAATCCTAAAGCAATAACATATGATGGAAAACCACAAAGGTATAGCTACATCAAATGTCATTCCATCATTTAGGCAATCAACAAACAAAATCACCAGTAATGCCCTCTAAGTTAGTGGTTGCCTCCTTCGCAGAGAATACGAGCACGGTCTTGACCGAGAAGTTAGGGGTCGGACGTAGCAGCATCAGGCACGATCTCGCTGGCTTCCTTTTAATGTGCTGGCCTTATACCATTGAGAGATGGGTCAAATGTCAATTAGGCTCGAACTTAAAACCTTCAGCTAATGACGGCGAGGCTTTCTACTTATGACACAACACGAATGGCCTAGACAACCCTGACACTCCTTTTATATCTAACTTTGACAACCGCCTCACCCACGCCTAGGCATTCTACAAGCTATCCAGAGCTTTCATTTCACAGTAGCGTATGGTCATATATATGTGTGATAGCTTTTATATGCTATTACACTTGCCACTACCAAAGATAAACAAGCTCCCAGTTAAGGTTTAAGGTCGTTATCACATTCAGCCTGGTATCGGTGATGATACAGTCACTGGTGGTCAAAACCCTGCCTGTTCTAAATGTTGCCGTTATCCTAGTGCCGCACACAGCCAGCCTTCCATCATGAGGCCTTACTTCTCTGGGTCAACATTTTGCAGCCACGGACTGTTTAGAGCCTCGCCCGCAGTGATCCGTTTGCCGGGGTCCAGCCGCAGCATGTGATCCAGCAGCGATAGCGCCTCCTGGGGCATGCGGTCCTGGAGGGAGAAAGCAAGAGGACGTTAGTGAGGGTGAGAAAAAGTGTTGGAGTCCAACAGGGGTGCTTCGTGGGTATAGCATAGGAATGAAGGCGAAAACGGGGCAAACCAATGGGTAGAGGCATGAACAGAACCAGCGATTTGGGCGAAAATCAGCCAAACGAATGCGCAGGGGGAAAAACTGGAGCAAATAAATGAGTGGCGACATAAACGAAGCTAACGAATGTTTGGAAACGACATCAGAGCAAACGAATGGAGATGGAAGCGGGAAACGAAACTTAGCAATAACAAGGTAAGTGATGAAGGAAAACTGGACAGTGTCCGCCACAGTGGAACGATCATGCGTCTCCAGCAATATTTTGTTACTTGTTTAAAATGAATGTTATGTGTTGATATGATTTCTTACTCAAAATGTAATGGGTTAGATTGAAGGGGCTCCTCTCCACAGGAGCTCTGGCATAGTAATTAGTGAACTAACCCGTATTTCGCGATGATTATAAATTCGGATAGCTTCGCACTCTGTATCAGCGGATACATAAACTCTACCTAAATTTAATCACTTAAAAAATTTCACTGTAGTACGAACGTATGTACGCATGTATGCACGCTAGTGCATACGGGGATAAAATAATTTCGTTTACGACGAAAACGAAGAACTTACACGCATAGAGAGGTGGAAGAATCAGTATGTTTGTACTGATATTTATTATTCCCTCTTCTTCGTATAGGCCGGTATGTTTACCGAAAGCTATTAGTTCGGTCAGTGAGCAGATAGAAAACCAAGGTCATTGCGAGATAAACGGTCCCATATCTGCGTCCAATTGATGGTTAAAAGTTAGCCAAGTGTATCTTGTGCACAAATGGTTGACGAATGATTGGCCTCTGCTTTTGGCAGTTGAGTCAGTTGCTGTTTGCTGATGACACGGCACTGGCGGCAAATTCTGAGGAGAAATTGTGTAAGCCAGTGCCGGGTTTTGTTGGGTGTGCTAAAGGAGGAATCGGCGAGTTAATGTGAGCATAAGTAAAGTAGTGAGATATTCGAGAAATTACGGTGCGGTCGTAATCAGTGTCTGCTTAAATGGAGTTATTTATGGATATTCTTTATTTCAAGTACCTCGGCTCGCATGCGGAGAAAACGGAATTAGTGGAAACTGCAGTGAAATCTATAGCGAAGAAGGGTGTTAAGTGTTGGGTGCACTGATTAGTGTAATGAGCTGCAGGACTTTGGGTACGGAAACATAAGTCTTTGAGATGAGGTGTTTGTGAGGGATATAGTCAATAATGACGTTGTTCGAATATGAACGGAGATTGTGAAGAAGTTGGACGACAGAGGAGTAAACACACGTGTTCGAATGTGGTTCGGAACATAGTGACTGAGAAATTGTCATACTTGGAAGGAAGGACTTGCTTAGATAATTGACATGGCTAGTTGTGATTTAGGGCTTATCCATTACCAAAGCACTGACGCACGCAAGTCTTTATGAGCTCCTCCGCAGGGCGCAAAGAACATCGATTCAGATAGTTTTGTACACCAGGGTGTGTGGAAACAAAACCTTTATCGTAATTAAAATTATTTTGAATTTTTAATTGTTGCACATATGCACGCTGGTGCGTTCATGAATGATGCTTCAACGAAAACGCCGTTGGATTATTAATATAGTATAGTACTCTGGGGGGTCGGTATGTTTGCCGAAAGACTTTCTTTCCCGGTAGTTGAGGTTAGTGAGTAGGCTTTTGGGGTGAAAGAGGGATTCAAGACCCGCGAGCGCGTAACTCCATCAGTAAGTGTTTCACGCTGATTGCCACTTGGTGGCAACAGGGACATGGTGACGGAGAAAGTCCCATGTCTATGTCGATTGGATTGTTGCGAGTTCCGCGTGCGTCCCGTGCACAAGTGGTTGACGGAGATTTGGTCTTCTCTGTTGGAAAACTTGTTTCCCCATTACCCAAGCGAGAGTTTTACTGCAAGTATTTTCTGTCCGATTTGTAATCACATGTCGTTCCATCGACATGTTATATGCAAGTTGATGATATGGAACTAATATCTGAATTTGGTGACAAATTGTTGTTGATGGGTAGACGCCAGTTTAGCTAGGGAGTCTGCGAACTCATTTTCTTTATTCCCGCGTTATTATAGAAAAACCTGACATTTTTCACTGCAACTTTTTAACATGACACGGCATTCAAGAGCCTGACACGTCCGCAGCCTGTCTAGTCTTGAAATAGTATGGTATCGTGAGTTCGTCTCGCCGAGAGGAAGCGCAACTTCATTGGCTAGTACATTCAAGGACTCGATGTGGTGGAACGGAACGCGCCGGTTTTAATGCGCATAGCTGGGTCTGCAATGATCGAAAGAGCTTCCAGAGTAGTTTTGGCTGCTAAATTGCCAACAACGGCTCCATAGTCAAATCGTGAACCAATGTGTTCTACACAAAATTGGAAGGCTGTTAGCGAGAGAATAATTCCCGTCGACCTTCTGCAGCGGGTCTGTAATATGGGGTCGCCATGTAAATTAGGGGCCTAAATAATACTCAGGAACATGAGGGAGTTCTCGTACACTAGGGGTGTGTTGTGTGGCGATTAGGTTGGTTTTAGGCAAGGATGGGCGCGCCCGCACGGCTACCCTGCTATATTCGTAAAGTAGTTGTGCTCCGCACCGCTGCGCCGCGTTACGCTATCAATTCAGTGTACTTATACAAACACCGCGTGCAGTGTCATAGTTTTTATCGAGCTATCCTGAAAAACCCGTCTGGCTATTAAAATTTAATTTTCATTTTTCTTAATACAACGAAAAATGGGCATCACAGTTGCCTACATTCACATTAAAGATTAAGCTATGACCAGATTAACCACTCGATGAGTCTTCAGTTTCAGATCATCTCACCCTTCTACTCAATGTCCTCCTGACTCCTCAATCTCCTTGGCCTACATGTTGGGCTCCAAGCACTTAAACCCAATAAGCTTCATGTTAACGTGGAGGAAGACCAGCTGTTCAAAGTTGCAGGCCGTCAGGAAGGCCCTTTTGAACTTTTCGATGTCCCCGGCGCTGCACTGACAACCCTAGAACGCTGACAACCTCTAGAACGCTGACAACCCTAGGACGCTCTTTTACCTGCCTATTTGCAATGAACAAAACTCAAGTGTCTGTGGTGTCAAGTCACTAAGGTGTTGCCTTTACAATGGCACTCGGGATGGGAGCCGGGACCCCAATAAGAATATTATTTTTTACATTTATTAGATCATTTTCTTTTCAAAAAGGTAATGCTTAAGTTTGACACCTTCCAGATTACCCTACGATATCTAAACCCTATTCTAAGGCATATCGGATTACTCTATTTTAGGGAAAGTCGTTGGATTGCTTTGTTTGTGGAAACACTGGTTGAATCTGATGAAGCCTGGCGTGGATTTTTGACTTTCGCCGCGTCATTCGAAAAAATTTGTCGGCGCCGTCGGATTTTATTGTGCGCCGCCGGCGCAGCGGCGAAATTGGGTGTAAACCGGAGACGAGCGTAAAATGCGTAGTTTCAGACATCAAAAATCTTAATCAGCTGAAGCCCGGATTCCATTTGATTTAAACACTAATGTAGTTCATGTTGAATTGTAAAAATTCGACGAATGTAGCTTATTTGTAGGTTATTCACGTAGAAAAACGAGGGCAGCCTTCCGTCGCGTGGGAGAAAGTTTGCTAGCTGATTTTCAGGATTAACAGGATGGTGTGACCTTGAGGACGCTTGCTGGAGAGAAGCCCATTTCCTGGGGATAAGATGGCGACTTAGTATCACCGACTTTGACCTTACAGATTAGATTCTGCAGAAATAAGTGTATAAAACCTAGTCGAATGCCTCTCAGGTCTTTGCAGAGGAGATCATGCATGATGTAATCCTTCCCGAGTCTTTTTTTCCAAGTATAAAAAAATTGAAACCACATGTTCCCCTCGGGCGGAAGCCTGTCAGGTGTCCGATCCTAGTCGTGCAAGATGACACGTCGTTCAGTGGCCCTTGCGGCCTGTTCGTGTTTGGGGGGTCGGAATGATAATCAATTCCCGCCATTAGTCTATAAAAAATTACTTTGAATAAACCCGGTTAAAACCTTTCAGGAAATCCTCGGGAGCACCTTCAGAGAGATGTTTGATCATATTGAGGTGCACTCGATCAGACCCAGTTGAGGTTTTACCAGTATGGTCGTGGCTAGAGAATGGTTTATTGTAGAATTCTTCATTTGGGGGAATGAATATGTTTACTTCTACTTAAAGCCTTCTCCCGTTAGCAAGCACGTCAGCACGTGTGTAGGCTCATTTCCATATAGGACGAATAAATGGCAATAGCATCTGAAATAATATGAATAGGTCGCTTTGGGCGTCCGCGGACAAGTCTGATTTTTTTCCTGGATGTGGTTGAGAAGCGTGTTACGGTTGATATGGTCGTCTAATTGGGTCCAGCTTCCTCTTTTCTTCTCCAAGATTAGTTAACAAAGTTCACGGATGCCTTTTCCGTGCTATTCTATTAATATGGGAACGTGTTACGGTGTATGACAAAGAACTGCAAGCATCCTGTTGCGTCTTTTGCAGCTTCTCACATCTATGGGCACCATCACGCTTTCGGAAAAATGACGGGAGAAATTTGAGGTATGCATGCAATAGCTGCACTCCGAAACTCATCGTGTAGGTGGTAGACGAGGTCATGTTCCGATATGTGATCGGGAATATAATCCACATCGTGCCCCGCGACATGCGTTCGATATTCCCCCCAAAAGGCGATCTGCTGGTTGAATCGAAGTTCTTATGTAACAGAAACATAAATGGAGGGAGACCAAAAATTTGGTGGTGAACGAGGACGATGATCTAGAGCGGTCGCGTGGTTTGTAGGAAGTTCGTGGTGTTCGTGTCTATGAGGCGTAGGTGTCTTAGATCAAGAGCGTCCGCTTTCTGTAAAACCTGGTCTCCTAGACTCACTGCGTTCTCGGCTGTGAATGCTCTTGTAGGAGGAGGAGGAGGAGGAGGAGGGAGTACAATCTTTGTGTTTGCTTCTTGAGCGAGCGCGTTTCTCTTTTATGGAGTTTTTTTTAAACATTATGATGGGGTGAGTAGAAGTCGTAGAAATATTTGAGTCGAGTGCGGTGCATGGTCGATCGGTGGTTTCGGGTATCAGTTCTTCGTTGAAGATTTTCAACGCGTCCTCGCGCAGGCGATGGTCGTTCTCACTTGTGAGATGTTCTAGTGTTGGGCATGTTAGCTGAGGGTTGAATACCTCACTTTGGTTTTCGCTCGGCGCGGTCGCAGTCAAGACGGTCAGAAGTCGTTCAACGCTCTGATCGAGGCGAGTTGTGGTTCGTGGGCTGTTGCTATTCTTTTTGCTTCGTGGCGAGAAGGTGTCGCATACCCCGCGGTCGTCGGAGGAGGAATCTTCGTTCCTTGCCTTTTCGATTTCGTGGACCTCTCTCACTAGTGGATTAATTGCTTGGGGCGCCCGACTCTAATTACGAGGGCGGTCGCTGGGCTGGTTGAGAAAATGTTAGTGCTGGAGAGGAGTGTTGGGTTCATGGTAATAGGTTGTGTGAGGGGATAATCTTAGTTGTAGATTTAACTGCTTTGGCGTAATTTAAATTACGGCAGTTAGGAGTTTCATCGTAAAAGATTTGGATGTCTTGTTTTCGTGTGATTCTGCGGTCGTTTCGTATGATTGTCATTGCTTATTGATCCATACTCTTAGGGCAGTCGCGGTCACCTGTCTCATGGAGGCATCGGCAGTGGTAGCATTTAGGTTGGCGGGCTGTGCAGTCCTTTCGGTCATGCTCGCCGGCGCACCTTTTACAGCGTTAGGGTATGTATGGCTGGCAGTATTTGATGACGTGGCCGTATTCCAGGCATTTTTTGCACATTGCAGGCCATATCGCCACTATGTAAATTTTTGTTTTCCCCTGTTCGCCAGGGATTACTATGAATTCTGATGTGTCGCGTCCTGGGAAAGTGATATGATATACGGTGGTGTGGGTGTTCCGTGGTTTGATCCACTTTGCTAGAGAAACGTTGGTGACTACGTAATCCTTAGCTAAACCTACTCCATAAGCGCTTAGGTCAGTTTTAAGAGTGTAGTTGGAAGTGTATATAATTTGTCTTGTAACGTTGAAGAACGGATGTATTCCGACAATTACTTTGCGTTTGTCTTTTTGTTAATCCTTTGTATAGCGTTGCTTTGCTCGATATTTACGACGCGGCCCAGATATTTCTTTCCCTGTCGGTTCATGTTTATCGGTTTGCCTCCCAGTTGTTTGGAGAGTTAGTTCATCAAGTCGAATGGGTTCATTGAGGGAGCAACTTTGTTGGTACCGCTACCTACAAGCGTTAAGAGGAAGTAGGTAGGGAATGATGCTGATCTTCTCTCCTGGGTAAGAGGGTCAGCCTCGGAGGAGCGAATCGCAGCCGCAGCCTCTCGTCGCCCGACTTAGTGCTCCGTTTGGTATTGCAGGATCTGCCTCTCAATCTTGTCTTGGGGGCAGTCTCTGTGTCCCGTAGGGTGGTCGTTTACTTTGCAGTAATAGCAGGGAGATTCTTCGGGTGGGCAAGACAATGGATCGTCCCGTTTATCGTGGACGTCTTGGGAGCAGTGTGAGCATCTTTGCTTACCGTGACCATTTCTGCTCGTGTGTCCGTATTTCTGGCCTTTATAGCATCCCATCGAACGTCTTATGAAGGTGTAACCTTTGTTTTGTCGTCAAAGAAAGGTATGTCTATGTAGCTAGGGGGGTGTGGCAATTAAATTTAAGCAGAAGAGCCGTGGTGGTTTCTTTTTGGTTTGATTTTTGGTGCATTTTTCGCTTCAACTATGCATTCCTCGTATTGGACGAATTTGGTGATGAACTCGTCGGCTTATCACCCGGGAGACCCTCTATGTAAATCAGGCCTGAACTCATGGAAAAAGTTGGGTGAGGCCTGCTTTTGCGAGGCCTTTCGCTTATTCTGTTTAAGGACAGTATAGTGTCACTTTGAAGTTTTGTGTCTACTTTTTTGGTGAAGCTATCGTAACCGCTGGCGGTGATGTTGAGAATTGGACGGCCAGTCATGGAGCCCATGCAGTTCTTCTCGTAGTTGATATGGGCAAATATCCGGCCTGTCATAGGCATCGAATGTCATTTGCAAGTGTTTGGGGAATTCAGGGCCATTGTTGAATAGGGTTTGGTCATCAAATCGAGTGTATTGTCTCCTCTTCACGTTTCTTGGTGTTCGGGCGTTATGATTTCGGCTGAGAGGAGAGCGATGTTATCAGATAGGTCAGGCGGAAGCACACGAACAGGTTACGGGTTCCCTGCCCTCTATCCTCTTCATCAGCTCATCCAGTAGGGTATTCCTAATTGCAAAAAAGTCCTCTAGTTAAGTGAGGGATTAACAGATATCACTGGAAGGCGCCGAGCAGTCCTCAGTCTCCAGCTCGGGAAGGTCATTTCGCTTACTTTGCGTAGGACATTATGCATTCCGATTATATTCGCGTCCAGCTTCGAGAAGCGTTCATTTGTGTCATCGACTACGACCTGAGTCAGGTCTCCTGTCGATGAGGACTTATGAAGGGTTTGTCGTTCTTTCTCGCAGACAGGTTTGAGTGCGATGTTCTGGTGGGGCCGTCAGCCCCTCTCCGATAGGGCATGGTCTTGCCTATTATTTGATCACCGGCTTCTACCCGGGGTTCTGGGTACAGAAGGTAGGGCCTTCGTTACATATATTTCTTTTGTATATACGAATATATACACTAACCTAATCCTTAAATTTACTCTTATAATTAATTTTGAATCTAATTTTTTTGTGAAGATTTTTGTTTTTACCAATTTTTTTCCAACTTTTCTATCATTTGGTTTTGTTTTTAATTTTCAAACTCCGGTGTCAGCGAGAGGCTCACCTCTCTGTGCACCAAGCGAGGGGATGTTGCTACAAACTGAAAGGGGAGGGGGCGGTGGAGGGGTCTTTCAAATCGAAACATTTACACAAAGGGACTAATGATATTTGGTGGTTAACGGGGACGCCGCAGGAAGGCGGGTGAGCCTGGGATATCCCCAGCAATAAGGCACCCTCCGAGGTGCCTTATTGCTCTCGCTCAGTAGAGATGATAGTCTATCTCTCCAATCAAGTTTAAAACTTTAACCTTTACGAGACGATATTCGGTCTCGGAGCGATAT